>WNGS01003769.1:16298-29545 GCA_020271785.1 Procambarus virginalis
TTTGGTCTCGGGTGCGACTGTGAGATTTTTTTGCCTTACATCTTGTATGGCTTTCACGTCGGCTACACCATCATTGGCATTGGCCTCTGGGTGGTCGTGACAAAGAGTTCTTACATTCTTGTAGTCACTACGCATAGTGTTCGGGGAAGTTCTTAATCCTATATTCCCCAGAATATGATCCTGCCAAATTGTTTAACAAACAGGTACCCATTTTACTGTTGGACAAATAGAGGCTACAGTTAAGGATTGATGCCCAGTAAATCCTCCCAAACCAGGGAACAAACCTAAGACAAAGCACTCGTGAAATGCCAGGCGAGTGATTTAACCCTTAAAGGGTGCAAATTATATGTATGTATTGTATCGCAAATCGTATGTATGTATAGCCTAAGAGTTAGGTTTTTCAAACTTTCTCAAATGCTTTCAATGTTTTTTTACATAACCTAGTAGCAAATGCTCAAACTTTGTCTAAATGATCACCTACGTAACTTGGAAAACCAAGAAAATCAAAAATAATTTTAAATTTGAATATTGAAAACTTCAGAGTTTCAAATCAGATTAAAAAATATAGTGTCACCAATTGTTCATTTGGTATGATCTTCATTTTAATAACATTAGAATATAGGTTTCAGTATAATTTACTGTAAAAAAAATAGTCAATATGGCATTTGACATATGCAGCAAATTTAGACAAAAAAAAATGTACAGTACTTTCTAAAATCAGATATTTTTATTTTCTCCTCTCATTATACTACACGCTAATGTATCCCTATCTTACATACGGTAACTGTGCATGTTGTTCAACCTCAAATTACCTCAAGCCCATCATCATTCAGCAAAAATCTGCCATCAGAACTTTAATAAACTCTGTCTTCACACAACACACAGCCTTCTGTTCAAGTCTTAACATGCTAAACTTACACTTACTCCACACATTCTCATGTGCTTTTTACATGTCCAAAACCTTGTTCCTAATTGCTAATCTTGATCTGAAACTTTTCCTTGACAGATGTAATCTATGATCAGTGATTAATGTAATCTATCAGTGATTACAGTGATTAATGTAATCTATCAGTGATTACAGTGATTAATGTAATTACTATGCTATGTATCCTCACAACCCCAATATACCTTCTTGTATATAAATAAATAAATAAATAATAAATAAATAATAGAACCCATGAGCACCACCAGAAATAAATGCATCGCTTCAGTTTCAAGTCTTTATTTTTAAGTATACTTTACCACATCATGCCTGAAACGCTGTGGATGTTAGTGGCTTTACATACCTACTTCCTCTATTTTGAAAACCAACATCCTGCTTGTAACTCATTTAGTATATACTGTATGTACTTTTCTCTAAATAAACATTATCATTATCTTTGATATTCCTAAAGTCACACTAAATCTTTGTAAACTTCTCATGCAAATTAAAGCCAAATAATAATAATCTTTAAATAATTTATATACAGTAATTAACTTTATATAAAAGTTTAAAAGTTACTATAACTTACCCATAATGATGGCTGAAGCTTCGTCTACCTCATAAGACCAGTCAGCGCTCTGGAGCTGAAAACATCATGACAACATTATAATAATGGACACTGTAGAAGCCTATTCGCCTATGCTAGGCAGCTCTAATTATAATACACAAATACCGAAATCAAGACTTACCACACTGAAACAAGTTTACCACACCACACTGTCTCTTTTCCTTACCTTGAGGTTACCTTGAGGTGCTTCCGGGGCTTATCGTCCCCGCGGCCCGGTCGTCGACCAGGCCTCCTGGTTGCTGGACTGATCAACCAGGCTGTTGGATGCGGCTGCTCGCAGCCTGACGTATGAGTCACAGCCTGGTTGATCAGGTATCCTTTGGAGGTGAAAGGTATCCTTCTCATACGTATTTAATTATCTTTGTCAGGAACAGGAAGCATGTACTTTGGTTTGGCTAGAATTGGACTGGATTGGACTGTTACAGAACACCAGTGACACCATCACCAGAACACCAGTGACACACTCCCCAAAATGTGAACATGAGTGACACACTCACCAGAATGTGAACACCTAAGCTAAGCTGCTGGATGTGGCAACAAGAAACTTTCTAAGTCAACATGTCAAGGGACCGACAAGAACAAGAGGAGGGGATGATCCAGCCTTGCTTGATCTGATATTTACCCTGAATGAGTCGGATATAAGGGAAGTTAAGTTGGAAGCCCCCTTGGGAATGAGTGATCATAGTGTATTGAGCTTTGAGTACCTGGTTGAGCTAAGAATTATCACCCCCAAAAAAGAACTGGGAAACAAAGGGCTGGCGTACCGAAAGGAAAACTATGAGGAGATGAATAAATTCTTATGGGATATACATTGGGTCACAGAACTCGGAACCAAGTCCGTACAAGACATGATGGACTATGTCACCCAAAAATGTCAGGAGGCTGTAAGCAGGTTTGTCCCAGCCCAACGGTAAAAAACAGAGAAGCAAAGGAAGAATCTGTGGTTTAATAGGGAATGTATGAAAGCAAAGGAGTTGAACAAAAGGGCATGGAGGAACTGCCGTAATAACAGAACACCAGAAAGTAGAGAGAGATACCAGAGAACCAGGAACGAGTATGTTAGTGTGAGAAGAGCAGCTGAGAGAAGGTATGAAAATGATATAGCTAATAAAGCCAAGACCGAACCAAAGCTACTACACAGTCACATCAGGAGGAAGACAACAGTGAAGGAACAGGTGATGAAACTTAGGGTGGGCAAGGACAGGCACACAGAGAATGACAAAGAGGTGTGTGAAGAACTCAACAAAAGGTTCCAGGAGGTCTTTACAATAGAACAGGGAGAAGTCACGGCGCTAGGAGAGGTGGCAGCAAACCAGGTGACCTTGGAAAGGTTCGAAATTACAAGAGATGAGGTCAAGAAGCACCTATTGGAGCTGGATGTGAGAAAAGCTGTTGGGCCGGATGGAATCTCACCGTGGGCATTGAAAGAGTGTGCAGGAGCACTTTGCTTGCCACTCTCCATAGTGTATAGTAGGTCACTGGAAACGGGAGACCTACCAGAAATATGGAAGACAGCTAATGTAGTACCAATATTTAAAAAGGGTGACAGACAAGAGGCACTGAACTACAGGCCAGTGTCCTTAACTTGTATACCATGCAAGGTGATGGCGAAGATTGTGAGAAAAAACCTGGTAACACATCTGGAGAGAAGAGACTTCATGACAACTCAGCAACATGGGTTCAGGGAGGGTAAATCTTGCCTTACAGGCTTGATAGAATTCTACGATCAGGTGACAAAGATTAAGCAAGAAAGAGAAGGATGGGCGGACTGCATTTTTTTGGACTGTCGGAAAGCCTTTGACACAGTACCCCATAAAAGGTTGATGCATAAGCTGGAGAAACAGGCAGGAGTAACTGGTAGGGCGCTCCAGTGGATAAGGGAGTACCTAAGCAATAGAAAGCAGAGAGTTATAGTGAGGAGTGAGACCTCAGAATGGCGTGAAGTCACCAGTGGAGTCCCACAGGGCTCTGTGCTTGGACCTATCCTGTTTCAGATATATGTAAATGATCTCCCAGAGGGTATAGACTCATTCCTCTCAATGTTTGCTGACAACGCCAAAATTATGAGAAGGATTAAGACAGAGGAGGACAGTTTGAGGCTTCAAGAAGACCTGGACAAGCTGCAGGAATGGTCGAACAAATGGCTGTTAAGAGTTTAACCCAAGCAAATGTAATGTTATGAAGATAGGGGTAGGAAGCAGGAGACCAGATACAAGGTATCACTTGGGAGATGAAATACTTCAAGAGTCAGAGAGAGAGAAAGACCAGGGGGTTGATATCACGCCAGACCTGTCCCCAGAAGCTCATATCAAGAGGATAACATCAGCAGCAAATGCCAGGTTGGCTAACATAAGAACAGCCTTTAGAAACTTGTGTAAGGAATCTTTCAGAACATTATATACCACATATGTCAGACCAATCCTGGAGTATGCGGCTCCAGCATGGAGTCCATATCTAGTCAAGCATAAGACTAAACTGGAAAAGGTTCAAAGGTTTGCCACCAGACTAGTACCCGAGCTGAGAGGTATGAGCTACGAGGAGACACTACGGGAATTGAACCTCACTTCGTTGGAAGACAGAAGAGTTAGGGGGGACATGATCACCACATTCAAGATTCTCAAGGGAATCGACAGGGTTGATAAAGACAGGCTATTTAACACAAGGGGCACACGCACTAGGGGACACAGGTGGAAACTGAGTGCCCAAATGAGCCACAGAGATATTAGAAAGAACTTTTTTAGTGTCACAGTGGTTGAAAAATGGAATGCATTAGGAAGTGATGTGGTGGAGGCTGACTCCATACACAGTTTATTTATTTATTTATTTATTTATTCATATACAAGAAGGTACATTGGGAATGAGAGAATACATAATATGGTAATTACAATCTTGTAAAGCCAAAGGTACGCGCAGCGTTTCGGGCAGGTCCTTAATCTAAGAAAATTTTAAGTAGGTAAATACTAGCAAAAATTATAAAAAAAAAATGATAACAGTTACATG
Source organism: Procambarus virginalis (assembly GCA_020271785.1). Taxonomy (NCBI): domain Eukaryota; kingdom Metazoa; phylum Arthropoda; class Malacostraca; order Decapoda; family Cambaridae; genus Procambarus; species Procambarus virginalis. The sequence continues at coordinate 20,849 of WNGS01003769.1, forward strand.
GCAAGAAAAAAAAAAAAAAGATGAGAGAAAATCGTGGGTACAGTATAATAAAGCACTTAGGTAGCTAAGATTGATTGCAATGACAGCTTGAATGGTAGTTGACAAAAATTGGTAGGCACAATACAGCAAATGGCTAGCACATAAAGGAAGACAGCAATGAACACAGTGATAAGGTTGTTTGGGTTAAATACATAAGAATTAGGAGATTGGGTAGCACTAGGCACAGAGCAAAAAATAAAGTTCAGTGTAGGAAACTAAGAAGATGAAATTAAGTACTTTTTGGTTTTGTTTTTAAATAAGGCAAAAGTTTTACAGTTTTTCAATTCACTAGGGAGTGAGTTCCATAGACTAGGTCCCTTAATTTGCATAGAGTGTTTACACAGGTTAAGTTTGACCCTGGGGATATCAAAGAGATATTTATTTCTGGTGTGGTGATAATGGGTCCTATTACATCTGTCCAGAGAGAGTTTCAGAGCATGGTTTGCATTTAAGAACAGGGTTTTGTACAGGGAACAGTTTCAAGTGTAGATATGATAGAGCCCAATAGGCTCAGGAACCTGAACACCTGTTGATTGACGGTTGAGAGGCGGGACCAAAGAGCCAGAGCTCAACCCCCGCAAGCACAACTAGGTGAGTACCAGCAACACCCTCACATGAATGTGAACACAAGCAATATCCTCACCAGAATATGAAAAACAGCAACATTCACCAGAATGTGAACACCAGCAACTCTCCAGAATGTGAACACCAGAAACACTAACCAGAATGTGAACACCAGAAACACTAACCAGAATGTAAACACCAGCGACACTGATATAACACCCTCACCAGAATGTGAACACGTAACATCCTCAAATTAAAAAAATAAAAAAATAAATCATATGTTTATTCAGGCAAAGTACATACATACAAGGGGTGATACAAATATTGATGAATTTATAGATAGAGCTAGTACATAAAATGCCTAAAGCCACTATTACGCAAAGCGTTTCAGGCAGGAAAAACACTAAAGACTAAAACTTAATACTAATTGAGATTAAAGTATAAAATGTGTTGAGAAAAAAAAAAATAAAAAAATAAAAATGGGGGGAACATGGCAGAAAAACAGCAAAAATACAATTTGGTCGACAAACAGCACCGTTTAAAAACAACAGACATGGGTTGACATTACAGGGGCAAGGCAGGTTACAGGGAGTAAATTAGGTAGTGCTTAGTTTTTATCTTAAACTGGTTGAGAGAGGTACAGTCTTTAACATGATTGGGAAGGTCATTCCACATTCTGGGTCCCCTTGATTTCTAGAGCATTTCTAGTTTGATTGAGTCGTACTCTTGGAATATCAAAAAGGTATTTGTTTCTGGTCTGGTGCTCATCCTCATCAAAATGTGAACACCAGCACCACCCTCACAGGACACCAGCAACACTATCACCAGAATGTCAATGCCAGCAACACCCTCACTAGCATGTGAACACCACCAATACCCTCACCAGAATGTCAACACCAGCAACACCCTCACTAGCATGTGAACACCAGCATCACTCTGACTAGAATGTGAACACCAACAAAACCCTCACCAGAATGTAAACACCAGCAACACCCTTGCTAGAATGTGAACACCAGCAACACCCTCACCAGAATTAGAACACCAGTGACACCCTCGCCAGAATGAGAACACCAATGACTCCCTCACCAAAATTAGAACACCAGTGACACCCTCACCAGAATGTGAACACTAGAGACACTCACCAGAATGTGAACACCAGCGACACTCATCAGAATGTGAACAAAGGCTTACATAGGGAATTCTTAAATCCATTAATAAAAAACATGACCTTGAGATGAAGTATAGGTTAGGAACCGTCTCCAAAGAATTTTCAAAGAATTACTCATTATTGCTATCTAAAATAATTAGACGAGCCAAACTAAATTCTACGAAGATAAATTTACCCAAATAAGGAGCAACATTAAAAAAACTTGGAGCACAATCTCACAAATATTGGGATCAAAGAAGATTTTTAATAATAAACCAACACTCCTGTCCAGTAACGATGGTCAGCTTTCAGCCTCTGATTCTGCTATTGAGTTTAATAGGTTCTTCTCTTCTATTGGGTCATCCCTTGCAAATGATATTCCACTTCCAGTACTGATGTTAAGGACTATCTTATGGTACAGATACACAGTCTCTGTACCTTTTATTTATTTATTTATTTATGCTTATACAAGAAGGTACATGGGAATGTGTGGATACATAAAATGGTAATTACAGTCTTGTAAAGCCACTAGTACACAGTCTCTGTACCTAAAGCCTACTAATTCCACTGACGTCAATGAGATAATCCTTTCCCTTAAAACCAAGTCTAGTGCCCTTGATGAGATACCAACTTTAATTTACAAAAAAGCCTCCAGATCTTTAGCCCCTGCTATTGCATTGCTCTTCAACAAGTCACTTGAACTCCAAACTTTTCCAGATATTCTAAAGAAAGCGAGAGTAACCCCTGTCCACAAATGTGGTGATCTCACAGATGTTAACAACTACAGACCTATATCAATCCTGCCTAACTTGTCAAAAATATTTGAAAAACTAATCTATAAGCAGCTTTACTCTTATCTAGCCAAACACAATATACTTAGCTCTTGTCAATATGGCTTCAGACCTAAAAAAAGCACTAACGATGCACTTATTAGTATGATTAGCTTAATTCATGCAGCTCTTGATAAAAATGAGTTCCCTGTTGGGTTATTTGTGGACCTGCATAAGGCTTTTGACACTGTCAACCACCAAAACCTTCTTCTTAAATTACATCATTATGGAGTCAGAGGACATTCCCTGCAATACCTCAAATCTTACCTTACTGACAGGCTCCAGTATGTTTCTGTGAATAATTCAATTTCTCCCACCCTACCCATCAACACTGGTGTTCCTCAGGGCAGCATACTTGGCCCTCTCCTCTTTCTCATCTACATTAATGACCTTCCAAATGCCTCCCAACACCTCAAACCAATTCTATTTGCTGACGACACAACCTTCATTTACTCCAGTCCTGACCTCCTTGCTCTAAATGCCACAGTAAACACTGAGCTAAATAAAGTCTATCTTTGGCTAACTGCCAACAAACTCACCCTTAACATTGACAAAACTTTCTATATTCTGTTTGGCAATAAATCCTCTAATCAAATAAATCTCAAAATTAACAATACCCAAATTTGTAACAAATTAGATGGCAAGTTCCTTGGCGTTCTCATTGACCACAAGCTGAATTTCCAGGGTCACATTCTAAATATATCAAAAAAAGTTTCTAAAACTGTTGGCATTCTCTCTAAGATTAGATATTATGTACCCCGACCTGCCCTGGTGACTCTCTATTACTCCCTCATCTATCCATATCTCAACTATGGTAATTGTGCTTGGGGTTCTACTACCCAAAATCATTTACGTCCTCTAATTACTCAACACAAAGCTGCTATTAGGACAATATCCAACTGTGGCCCCAGACATCACTCGGTACCCCTACTCAAATCTCTGAATATGTTAGATATTAAGTCACTGCACATTCTCTCATGTGTATCATACATATATAAACGCTGAACTGTAATGCCAATCCTGAACTCAAAAGCTTCATTGAAGGTTGTAACAGAACCCATGAGCACCACACCAGAAATAAATACAGTTTTGATATTCCAAGAGTACGGCTTAATCAAACTAGAAATGCTCTACAAATCAAGGGACCCAGAATGTGGAATGACCTCCCCAACCATGTTAAAGACTGTACCTCTCTCAACCAGTTTAAGATTAAAACTAAACACTACCTAATAAATTCCTTGTAACCTACCTTACCCCTCCCCTCTATTGTCAACCCATGTCTGTTATTTTTTTTTTAATCAATGCTGTTTGTCAACCTTTTGTATTTGTGCTGCTTTTTCAGTCATGTTCCCCCTTTTTTTTATCTTTATTTGTATTTGTTCTCAACACATTTTATTCTTTATGCTCAATTAGTATTAAGTTCTAGATATTAATGTTCTTCCTGCCCGAAACGCATTGCGTAATAGTGGCTTTAGGCATTGTATGTACTAGCTCTATCTATAATTCGATCCATTAATGTAACATCACTTGTATGTATATACCTTACCTGAATAAACATATTTATTTATTTATTTAACACCAGCAATACCCTCAACAGCAAGTGAACACCAGCATCACCCTCAATAGCATGTGAACACCAGCATCACTCTGACTAGAATGTGAACACCATAAACACCCTCACCAGAATGTGAAAACCAATAACACCCCTCACAATAATGTGAACACAAGTAACACCCCTCACAATAATGTGAACACAAGTAACACCCTCACCATAATGTGAACACAAGTAACACCCTCACCATAATGTGAACACAAGTAACACCCTCACCATAATGTGAACACAAGTAACACCCTCACCATAATGTGAACACAAGTAACACCCTCACCATAATGTGAACACAAGTAACACCCTCACCATAATGTGAACACAAGTAACACCCTCACCATAATGTGAACACAAGTAACACCCTCACCATAATGTGAACACAAGTAACATCCTCACCATAATGTGAACACAAGTAACACCCTCACCATAATGTGAACACAAGTAACACCCTCACCATAATGTGAACACAAGTAACACCCTCACCATAATGTGAACACAAGTAACACCCTCACCATAATGTGAACACAAGTAACACCCTCACCATAATGTGAACACAAGTAACACCCTCACCATAATGTGAACACAAGTAACATCCTCACCATAATGTGAACACAAGTAACATCCTCACCATAATGTGAACACAAGTAACATCCTCACCATAATGTGAACACAAGTAACACCCTCACCATAATGTGAACACAAGTAACATCCTCACCATAATGTGAACACAAGTAACACCCTCACCATAATGTGAACACAAGTAACATCCTCACCATAATGTGAACACAAGTAACACCCTCACCATAATGTGAACACAAGTAACATCCTCACCATAATGTGAACACAAGTAACATCCTCACCATAATGTGAACACAAGTAACATCCTCACCATAATGTGAACACAAGTAACACCCTCACCATAATGTGAACACAAGTAACATCCTCACCATAATGTGAACACAAGTAACAGCCTCACCATAATGTGAACACAAGTAACACCCTCACCATAATGTGAACACAAGTAACATCCTCACCAGAGACACCATGAAAGAACACCCCTCGCCAGAATATGAATGCAAGGGGGACTGGTAGCTGAGTAGACAGCACGTGGGACTCATAATCTTCTGGGTTCAATTCCAGGCGCCGGCAGAGAAAAATGGGCAGTTTCTTTCACCCTGATGGCCCTGTTACCTAATAGTAAATAGGTACCTGGAAGTTAGACAGCTGTTACAGGCTGTTTCCTGTGTGGGGTTGTGGGTTGTGATTGAAAAAAAAAGTTAGTAACAGTTGATTGATTGACAGTTGCGAGGCGTTCCGAAAGAGCAGAGCTCAGCGCCCGCAAGTACAACTATTTGAATACAACTAGGTGAATACAACTAGGTGAATACAACTAGGTGCATACAAGTAACACCCTCACCAGAATGTGAACACAGGCGACACTCACCAGAATGTGAACACCAGCGACACTCACCAGAATGAGAACACCAGCGACACTCACCAGAATGTGAAAACCAGCGACACTCACCAGAATGTGAACACCAGCGACACCCTCACCAGAATGTGAACACCAGCGACACTCACCAGAATGTGAACACCAGCGACACACTCACCAGAATGTGAACACCAGCAACACTCACCAGAATGTGAACACCAGTGACACCCTCACCAAAATGTGAACACTAGCAACACTCACCAGAATGTGAACACCAGCGACACTCACCAGAATGTGAACACCAGCGACACTCACCAGAATGTGAACACCAGTGACACTCACCAGAATGTGAACACCAGTGACACCCTCACCAGAATGTGAACACTAGCAACACTCACCAGAATGTGAACACCAGTGACACCCTCACCAGAATGTGAACACCAGCAACACTCACCAGAATGTGAACATCAGCGCCACTCACCAGAATGTGAACACCAGGGACAGTGACAGGGAAGCTTCTAACATGGATGAAAAATTTTCTGACTGATAGAAAAATGAGGGCAGTGATCAGAGGCAATGTATCGGACTGGAGAAATGTCACAAGCGGAGTACCACAGGGTTCAGTTCTTGCACCAGTGATGTTTATTGTCTACATAAATGATCTACCAGTTGGTATACAGAATTATATGAACATGTTTGCTGATGATGCTAAGATAATAGGAAGGATAAGAAACTTAGATGATTGTCATGCCCTTCAAGATGACCTGGACAAAATAAGTACATGGAGCACCACTTGGCAAATGGAATTTAATGTTAATAAATGCCATGTTATGGAATGTGGAATAGGAGAACATAGAACCCACACAACCTATATATTATGTGAGAAATCTTTAAAGAATTCTGATAAAGAAAGAGATCTAGGGGTGGTTCTAGATAGAAAACTATCACCTGAGGACCACATAAAGAATATTGTGCGAGGAGCCTATGCCACGCTTTCCAACTTCAGAATTGCGTTTAAATACATGGATGGCGATATACTAAAGAAATTGCTCACGACTTTTGTTAGGCCAAAGCTAGAATATGCAGCGGTTGTGTAGTGCCCATATCTTAAGAAGCACATTAACAAACTGGAAAAGGTGCAAAGACATGCTACTAAGTGGCTCCCAGAACTGAAGGGCAAGAGCTACGAGGAGAGGTTAGAGGCATTAACACTTTCGCGCTTAGCGGACGCTATAAGCGTCCAATCTTTTAAGTCCTGAGTACTTAGCGGACGCACGCGCGAGTCCAACGATAAAATATTTGTATAAATTCCATTTTCTATCCGATTGTGTTGGGGATAGTTTAGAAATGTTCACCATGAAATTTACGTTTTTTCTAATAACCAAAGAGCTTATTAAAGAAAACGGCATGGCAGTGATTCATCTTGGTATAACAATTGTATGGCGCCGATATGCCGCCGCGGGTAACACTTCAGCCACTTCCAACCGTCTTGTGGGTTGGTTGCGACATTGATTCTATATTTATATGCATATGTCCGTATAGAGAATTTTATTGCGGTTCCAATGATACCATAATCAATGATGTAGGATAAATGTGGTCATCGCAATCATTAAGAGAATGGAAACATTTGTTGCTGTTTGGCGCTCTCACCAAACAGTTTGGCGAGAGCTTCTGTTTCTGTTTGAACTGTTTCAAACAGTTTCTGTTTGGCAGTATTTTATAGGTATGTTCTTATAGAGAATTCTATTGCGAACACAGTGATACCAAATTTAAATACGTAGGTCTACAATTAGTGTCAGGACAGTGAAAAGAGTATACACTTTTCGCTCCTACCGCTTAAGCGCGCGAGACGCCCAAAGCACTTGGGTATGTTTTTTTACGCTGCGCCGAAAGCGCTAAAGTGTTAAATATGCCAAAACTAGAAGACAGAAGAAAAGAGGTGATATGATCATTACATACAAAATAGTAACAGGAATTGATAAAATCAATAGGGAAGATTTCCTGAGACCTGGAACTTTAAGAACAAGAGGTCATAAGATATAAACTAGCTAAACACAGATGCCGAAGAAATATAAGAAAATTCACTTTCGCAAACAGAGTGGTAGACGGTTGGAACAAGTTAAAGGAGAAGGTGGTGGAGGCCAAGACCGTCAGTAGTTTCAAAGCGTTATATGACAAAGAGTGCTGGGAAGACGGGACACCACGAGCGTAGCTCTCATCCTGTAACTACACTTAGGTAATTACCAGGAACGCTCACCAGAATGTGAGTACCGGCAACATGCACTCACCAGAATGTGAAACACCAGCAACACTCACCAGAATGTGAACAACATGCCAAAATTATGAGAAGGATTAAGACTGAGGAGGACTGCTTGAGGCTTCAAGAGACTAGACAAGCTGAAGGAATGGTCAAACAATGGCTGTTAAGAGTTTAACCCAAGCAAATGTAATGTAATGAAGATAGGCGTAGGGAGCAGGAGGCCAGATACAAGGTACCATCTGGGAGATGAAATACTTCAAGAGTCAGAGAAAGAGTTCTACTTTGTGTCTGGAGAGTTTCTCCAGACACAATGCAGAATGCTTTGAAAGAGACCAATGTCGTCTATGCCTTCAAATGCCCACTTGGGGACTGTAAGCCTCAAAGAACTCAGTACAGTGGTACCTCGGTTTAAGAGTTTAATTGGTTCCTGGAGACGCCTCGTATTCCGAAAACTCATATTCTGAAGCGAATTTCCCCATAAGAAATAATGGGAAATGAATTAATCCGTTCCTGACTACCCCAGAAACCCCATATCAAACTAAATTTTTATACCTAATTCATCTAAATAAACCTACAAAACTATGTTCAAGTTATTACTTACCTTGCTGATGAATGCTGTAGGCGTATGGAAGATGGCTTTCTCACAAATAATGGCCTCCGAAACACTATCTTCCCTTAACTCCTTGTCGTGTATCCAAATTAATAACAACTTTTCCACTTCTTCAAGTATTTGTGGTCTTTGTTTCGTTATTGTTCTTACTCCTTTTGCCACTTTAGCACTCATAATCTCATTTTTCTTCTTAAGTATAGTGCATATTG
>WNGS01003771.1:0-14766 GCA_020271785.1 Procambarus virginalis
CTGGCAACTTGAACCAAGTTCCCGACTTTTACGTCTGGCAGCAACCTTGCTTCCTCCAACCAGGCAACGTTAAAACTGTTCCCCTTAATTAACAGGTAACGCAGGTGTTCCCTTCTTCTTTTCTTTATTATTCTACTGCAATGTATTTAATGAAGTAATGTAAAAATAATGATTTATGATTAAATATGTTTCGCTTTTTGATGAACTGTAAACTGGTAAACCAGTTCATCAACTGGTCCCTGAGGAGTGGTATGAACCACTTTGTGTGTGGAGGATGAGGCTGCGTCCCTGGTACTCATCCACCACACACCGGGTGGATGAGGCTGCATCTCCGTTACTCATCCACCCCGTGTGTGATGGATGAGGCTGCGTCTCTGGTACTCATCCACCCCGTGTGTGTTGGATGAGGCTGCGTCTCTGGTACTCATCCACGCCGTGTGTGGTGGATGAGGCTGCGTCTCCGGTACTCATCCACCCCGTGTGTGGTGGGGTGAGGCTGCGTCTCCGGGACTCATCCACCCCGTGTGTGTTGGATGAGGCTGCGTCTTGGTACTCATCCACCCCGTGTGTGTTGGATGAGGCTGCGTCTCTGGTACTCATCCACCCCGTGTGTGGTGGATGAGGCTGCGTCTCCGGTACTCATCCACCCCGTGTGTGTTGGATGAGGCTGCGTCTCTGGTACTCATCCACGCCGTGTGTGGTGGATGAGGCTGCGTCTCCGTACTCATCCACCCCGTGTGTGGTGGATGAGGCTGCGTCTCCGGTAGTCATCCACCCGTTTGTGGTGGATGAGGCTGCGTCTCCAGTACTCATCCACCCCGTCTGTGATGGGATGAGGCTGCGTCTCCGGGACTCATCCGACATTATTCACATGTTGCTGCTCACGTGAAACAACCCAACAGGTGGTGTTTGGAAGATGGGTTGATGATGGGAGGGTAGAGGAGGAAGAGAAGATGTAGAGGCACAGGTGGAGGGAATGTTTAGAAAAGAGAAATATAGTAAAAGTTATGATAGGAGGCGGGGTGACCGCCTTGCTGACACGACGTGTGTGTGTTGTAGCTATGCTTACTGTCTCTTGTCAAACAGCTGCGAGTGAGTGTGAGGCTCCTCACATGCTTTATTACACATACGGATGTATATGTATGAATACTGTGTAGTTGTGGGGTAATTCCTCGCAGGCAGTAATGTGCTATTTAATTTATTTAATTATTAATTTTAGTTTATTTAACTTTCTTCAATATTGAATTATTACTGCAAGGTGGACTGTATTTTAATATTTATCCTGCTAGGTGTTTTACCAGAAGCCAAGTAGAGGGGGGTTAATGGTACATAGTTTATACCATTATGGTGGATATAAAGAAACTATAGTATAATGTGTAGTACTATCGTAAAATTATAATGTTATATTGTAACTTTATATTGGTTAGTATAAAATATTAGATTAGTAAGTTAATCACAGGCCTCAGCTGTATGGATGTGTGAGAGCTGATCCTCCAACACCAGAATTTGGTTGCCATAAGTGCTCCAGGAGCGGAAATAATGGTGGCTGTTCAGAGTATGTAGATGTTACAGCTCTCAGTAACTTCTCTCCCTTGAACCACACACCTGCGAAATGATTACAGAATACTAAACTGCATCCACAAATGTGTTATATAACAAGGAAACTTTATGTAACTACTAAACCTTGCTTACCCTTGTGATTGTTTTTTCTTTCGTCATAACCTGACTATACGACATATAACTACAGTTATAATGGCCAACATAAATTATGTTAAATTCTATTCTATTTGTAGACCGAATACAATACTTCCTAAGGCAGTGAAATCTTCGGTTGATCGGAAACTTAGAGGTTCCTTTGTGGAAGCTCGTGGGAAGGGTGTAAGATCTACTCGTGACAATTTGAGCTGCTCTCTGTGTTGTGGCCTTTGGTTTGTTTACATTCAATGACTCAATTCACTGCCTCCTCCTGAGGCTGAGGCGTCCTAAGAATAGGGGTCCTAATTTGTCTTTTAAGATTAATGAGAGGTAACCTATACTTGTATTGAAAAAAACAATAGATCCATTCATCCAATAGATCCAATCGATATTAGATCCAGTCATAGTGAACACTTTTTTAATATTTTTAATCACTAGACTGTTCTTTTAAAGATACGAGATGTGTTAAATGTGTGTTGGAACGTGAGGTCACAAATAACCCATTCTCTTTTTTTTACTGTCTAACTAAAGTAAATTAACAACATATTATGTCCGTTACTATGTTATTATATTAGTGTTTTATGTGTCGGATTTCCGACAGTAGCAATTACAGCAGCACTCAGATGCGTCCATACATGTCTGGATCTTCTGTTAAAGGGTCATTATTATTATTATTATTATTATTATTATTATTATTATTATTATTAATACTAGCAGTACCCAGCACGCAACCTTCCCTGTCCCCCAGTCCTCCCAACCATTTCCCCATCACCCATCTCCTCGGCCTCCCAACCATTCCCAACTCCACCGTCCCCTCGTCCTCCCAACCATTCCCTACTCCATTATCCCTGTCTTCCTTCCCATCATACCCCACTCCCCTGTCCCTTTGTCCTCCCCACAATTCTCCATTCCGCCATCCCCTCGTCCTCACCATCCAAAACTCCCCACCGTCCCCTCGTCCTTCCCCACCATTACCCGCTCCTTTGTCCCCTCTTCCTCCCCACCATCTCTCACTTCCGTCCCTTCATCATCCCCACCATTCCCCACTCCCTCGTCCGATGCCTTCCCAAATGGTCTGATGTCCCCATCAGAAAATTGGGAACATCAAGTGATCAGATGTTCCCATCACTGAAATATAAAAAAAACAGTTAAAAAATGAAATGAAAATATGAAAAAAAATAAACTATACTCACGAAATGAATGGTATGGTAAACAACACAGCTCAATTCCAATGCAATTCACACAAAAAATTAAAATCAAAATCAAAATAAATCAAAATCTATGAAAATTCTATTTATCAATACAATCAGAAACGCTGAAATGGAATTGTAACATATTTAGTATAGCATGTGTATTGCCCTTACATGCAACAGATGGCACTGTTTTTCAAGAAAAGCATAGTTTTACCTGTCACAGGTACGGAATCTATACTTATACTTACGAAATGAATGGTATGGTAAACAACACAGCTCAATTCCAACACAATGTCACACATAATAATTCAATAAAAAATAAAATATATCGAAATCTATGAAAATAACATATATCAATGCAATCGGAAACAATGAAAGTGAGTTCGTGACATATTTAGTATACCGTCCAAGTTGCTATTATATGCAACAGATGGCGCTGTTTTTCAAAGACGCATGTTTTTATCTGTCACAGGGGTGGCATCGATATTGTAGGTATACGAAAAAACGTGCCTATTCGAATGCAACATTGTATCAAAATTTCAAAGCAATCGGTGAAGAACTTTTTTGAGATTACAGCATGTGTTGCCCTTACGTCCAACAGATGGCGCTGTTTTAAAAAAAAACATGTTTTTTTTCCTGTCACAGGTGAGGCATGTATATAGTAGATATATAAAAAGACGCGCCTATTCGAATGCAATGTTGTGTCAAAATTTCAAAACAATCGATAAAGAGGTTTCAAAGATTTACTTCACATGGAAAAAACCCATGAAAAACAGTTTTTCAGAAAAAACATGTTTTTTATCCGTCACAGATGTGACATCTATATATTATGTATATAAAACCTGGCCGGATGCAAATGGAACGTTGCGTGAAAATTTCAAAGCAATTTTTGAAGAACTTTCGGAGATTAGCGATTTTGAACAAACGAACATTTCCATTTTTATTTATATAGATAATCTATATGAATGAAAATGTAAATGTAAGGTCCGATGCCTTCCCAAATGGTCTGATGTTCCCATCAGAAAATTGGGAACATCAAGTGATCTTATGTTCCCATCACTGAAATATAAAAAAACTCCTCAAAGTTTCGGCCTCAAAACCTTTCCTAACTCCACCGTCCTCTCGTCCTCCCCACCATTCCCCACTCCACCATCCCCTCTTCCTTCCCACCATGCCCCACTTCCCTGTCCCTTTGTTCTCCCCCACTATTCTCCATTCCCCCATCCTCTTGTCCCCACCATCCCAAACTCCTCCGCCCCCTCGTCCTTCCCCACCATTCCCCACTCCAGCATCCTTTCTTCCTTCCCACCATGCCCCACTCCCATGTCCCTTTGTCCTCCCTACCCTAATCCATCCCCTCGTCCCCACCATCCTAAACTCCGCCTCGTCCCCTTGTCTTTCCCCATCATTACCCCCTCCCTTGTCCCCTCGTCCTCCTTATCATCTCTCACTTCCGTCCCCACGTCATCCCCACCACTCCCCACTTCCTCGTCCGATGCCTTCGCAAATGGTCTGATGTTCCGATCAGAAAATTGGGAACATCAAGTGATCTGATGTTCCCATCACTGAAGTATAAAAAACAGTTAAAAAATGAAATGAAAATAAGAAAAATAAAAAAAATTAACTATACTCACGAAATGAACGGTATGGTAAACAACACAGCTCAATTCCAACGCAATTCACACAAAATAATTAAATCAAAATGAAAATAAATCAAAATCTATGAAAATTCTATTTATCATTGCAATCAGAAACGTTGAAATGGAATTGTAAGATATTTAGTGTAGCATATGTATTGCTCTTGCATGCAACAGATGGCGCTGTTTTTCAAGAAAAGTATAGTTTTACCTGTCACAGGTGTGGCATCTATATTTATACTTACGAAATGAATGGTATGGTAAACAACACAGCTCAATTCCAACACAATCACAATGTCACACATAATAATTCAATAAATAATCAAATATCTTGAAATCTATAAAAATAAAATATATCAATGCAATTGGAAACATTGAAATGGAATTCGTGACATATTTAGTATACCGTGTATGTTGCTATTATATGCAACAGATGGCGCTGTTTTTCAAAAACGCATGTTTTTATCTGTCACAGGGGTGGCATCGATATAGTAGGTATTCGAAAAGACGTGTCTATTCGAATGCAACGTTGTATCAAAATTTCAAAGCAATCGGTGAAGAAATATTTGAGATTACAGCATGTGTTGCCCTTACGTCCAACAGATGGCGCTGTTTTTTCAAGAAAAGCATGTTTTTTCCTCTCACAGGTGAGGCATGTATACATAATAGATATATAAAAACACGCGCCTATTAGAATGTAACGTTGTGTCAAAATTTCAAAACAATCGGTAAAGAGGTTTCAAAGATTTCCCTCACATGGAAAAACACATGAAAAACACAGTTTTTCAGAAAAAGCATGTTTTTTATCCGTCACAGACGTGACATCTATATAGTATGTATATAAAAACCTGGCCGGAAGCGAATGGAACGTTGTGTGAAAATTTCAAAGCAATCGGTGAAGAACTTTCGGAGATTAGCGATTTTGAACAAACGAACATTTCAGTTTTTATTTATATAGATTATTATTATTATTGTTATTATTTCATTTTGATTACAAAAATTTTTCTATCACCCACTGTGGTCGCTCGGTTCCCTCACTTACCTCACTGTTGTCAATGATTTCCACGCCCTGGTTTGCTCACTGTTGCCACTGGTGGTAGTGGCTTCCCACACTAACCGTCACTGGTTTCTCCTCACTTACCTGTCTTGTGTGCATGAGGCACCTTGAGCACCAGTGTGAAGCACCATCACTCACATACTTTCCCATAATGTCCTCATGGACGTCACTCACATACTGTCCCATAATTCCCTCATAACCGTCACTCCCATATAGTTCCATAATGCCCTTATTACCGTCATTCATATATTGTCCCATAATGCCCTCATAAGCGTCACTCACATATTGTCCGATAATGCCCTCAAAGCCGTCACTCACATACTGTCCCATAATAGCGAGTCTTTGTTGGTGTCAATCATGGAATTAACGTGAGACTTGCTAGAATGTTTTATGTATCATTTATACGCTCTGTGATTGACTACAATGCTCTATATCTCACACTGTGTGCTGACAAAGAGCTGAAATCTCTTGAAATTTTGCAAAATGAAGCTATGCGTCTCATCCTTGGGGCTCCAAAGTCCACGAGAATAGTTAATATGAGAGCAGAGTTAAAATTACCTACTATAAGTGAGAGAATTTTGTCTATTAGCACAGTTTTCGGCGTGAAGGCATTGAATAGATTCAGACAACACATGAAGTTTCAAGCTAAACTTTGTAATATGCTACACTCACCTGACGTCTATGGAAGAAGAATGAAATCTGATTATGTATTTTGGTTTTACAAGGTAGCCAACTCCATCAAAATAATAAATATGTACTCAACACAATTAATGATTAATCAACCAATTACTCCATGGGATAACTGGGATCTATCAGTTGATTACGTAAATGCACCGAAGAAAGATAGTGTGCACTCTACATTATTAAAACAGTTAACACTGAAAAGCATCACTGAGAGTACTCAGAGTATGGGTAACGATGTGTATCAGTGCTATACCGACGGCTCTGTAGAAGAAGGTGGACGATGTACCGGACGTGCATGTAATATATTTGAACAATCTTCTCTCGTACATACAGCAATAAACGCGTCAATGACTGGGCAAGTACAACTCAAACCGAACTTGCAGGCATATACCTTGCCACTAAATTTTTAAAAGACAAAGGCAGTGGACTTAGATACTGTGACTCGCAGAGTGCACTCCTGGCATTGAACGCACATAGTAGTGACACCCAGAAAATAGTCAGTGATATTCGAATGAATGTTTTAGCTGCTAAAGAAAACAGATTTGAAATTAAATTCCTATGGATACCATCACATGTTGGCATCTCAATGCATGACACTGTTGATATGCTAGCAAAGACAGACTGTAGAAAACCAGTGGAAGATATAGATATGGGTGTTTCATTAGCAGTGACAAAGAGAATACTTAACAAATATCTAATGAAGATCTCACCGACCTATCAAATTCACAAAGACCTGAAAGTTGTAGCATTAAATATTGTGATAGATATCGTGAGGAGACATTCACATATGGGACTAACAGAACAAGAACTCGGCAATGTGGTGTTATAGTGGGCAGAATTCGCCTGGGATATACACGTATCTGGCAGCTTTCTCAAAACCCAAATGTCGAATACACAATGTGTTAACTATGTGAAAGAGAAAACATGCACTCTCTTGAACATTAAATTGTTGAATGTCCCATATTTGACTTTCGCCCTCCTGGGCGAAAGTCAGGAGGAACTGCTGAACTGTGTAATTACTATATGAGTACTTGAGCACATGATGATATATTGGACTTGTACCCAAGATTAACCATGTAATGTATCAATTATACAATGTATGTGATGAAATTATATAACCTGAGCTTGGAAAAGCACCTTATTCACCTTCAGTGATTAAATGCTTAATTGCACACTAATTTCTCTATCAGCTATCTCACCCTGTAAAAGTAAAAGAGACAAATGTATGTGAATGCATGTGTGTATATATATGTATAAGTACGTATTTGTGTATGAGTATGTATATGAATGTGTATAAAGTATATATGGAAGCTGATCAGAATTACATTTCACCTTTGTAAATGCACTTTAATGACACTATGTAAAAGACACACCGAACACTTTATAAAGGGCATACGTAAATCTGTGCATCTATGTATTTACGTATGTAGGTTAGCTTAGCATTTTAAAAGCACCGAATCACCTTCTATGGTTGATTGTTCAATAAACCCCTGAACTATATGTTTAACATATCTCTAACCCTGTCCATGGAGGCCAGACGAAAATGTATATATGCTGATTAGCATTGAAAATGTGTGGCCACGTCTGTGGTAGAAAAAAATGCCGTCATAACCGTCACTCACATATTGTCCCATAATGCCCTCATTACCGTCACTCACAAATTGTCCCATTATGCCCACATAATCGTCACTCACATATTGTCCCATAATGCCCTAATATGTCACTCACATACCATCCCATAATACCCTCATTAGTCACACACATATTGTACCATAATGCCCTCATAAGTCACTCACATATTGTTCCATAATGCCCTCATAACCGTCACATATATTGTCCCATAATGCCCTCATAACTGTCACTCACATATTGTCCCATAATGGCCTCTTAACTGTCACTCACATATTGTTCAAAATGTCGTCATAACTGTCACTCACATATTGTTCCATAATGCCCTCATAACCATCACTCACATATTGTCCCATAATGCCCTCATAACCGTCACTCATATATTGTCCCATTATGCCCACATAATCGTCACTCACATATTGTTCCATAATGCCCTAATATGTCACTCACATACCGTCCCATAATACCCTCATTAGTCACTCACATATTGTCCCATAATGCCCTCATAAGTCACTCACATATTGTTCCATAATGCCCTCATTACCGTCACTCACATATTGTCCCATAATGCCCTCATAACCGTCACTCACATATTGTTCCATAATGCCCTCATTACCGCCACTCACATTGTCCATAATGCCCTCATAACCTTTACTCACAAATTGTTCCATAATGCCCTCATTACCGTCACTCACATATTGTCCCATAATGCGCTCATAACTGCGTTTCACATATTGTTCCATAATGCCCTCATTACCGTCACTCACATATTGTCCCATAATGCCCACAAAATCGTCACTCACATATTGTTCAATAATGCCCTCATTACCGTCACTCACATATTGTTCCATAATGCTCTCATTACCGTCACTCACATATTGTTCCACAATGCCCTCATAACAGTCACTCACAGGCAAGCACCATGTGGAAAAATATGAGTGAAACGAGATATGTCTCTAATATCCGGGTGGAAGAGGAACAGCCAGACCAGCTACCACAGCCTACGAACACTTATCACCCGACTCCAGTGACTCCACCCACCCGACTCCAGTGACTCCCCACCCGGCTCCAGTGAGTTCTACCACCCGACTCCAGTGACTCCTCCCACCCGAATCCAGTGACACCCCCCACCCGACACCCGGTGACTCTCCCCACCCGATTCCAGTGACTCCCAACACCAGACTCCAGTGAGTCCTCATACCCGACTCCAGTGACTCCTCCCACTAGATTCCAGTGACTCCTCCCACCCGACTCCAGGGACTCCCCCACCCGACTCCAGTGACTCATCCAACCGATTCCAGTGACTCCTCCCACCCGAGTCAAGTGACTCATTTCTAACTGTTGTTGTTTAGCCTTAGCCTCAATTTCTCTCTGTTGAGCTTCAATCTCTAATATTTTCCTTGCTTTTTAAATTCACATTCTTTCTCACGAGCCTCAAGCTTAGTATATGCTACTTGCATTTCCAACTCAAGATGCCTTAAAGCAATCTGCTCACTTGTCTCATCAAGTACCTCCTCCAGAAATTCTTCTCCTAATTTACTATCTTCTACTAGATGGGTCACTATGACTCTCAGAATTTGTGCCTTATTCATTTATTGGTAGCTGTTAATTCTAACTTAGTTGCCATATTTATTAAGCAGTCTTTATTAGGCTTTTAATTCCCTCAATGTCTGGATTAACCAACAACGACTCAACTTGATCCTCCATTGTTAACTAACACCCTTGGCACGTAACCTAAATACTTAAACAGAATGGCACGGCACTACACACTTCACTTTATATTGACACGACACTGAAAATTTGCTTGGCCTTACTGCACAAACAAAAAATGATGACTTTCCTCCAAAATCGTGAAGCATAGGGTGCTAGTTACATAGGANCATTTGTAGTCACCTAACTGTGCCTGGTGGACCGAGCGTTGACTCTTGGATCCCGCCTTTCTAGACATCGTTTTTTTATAGCAATGACTCCGGTGTGTGTGTGTTTGTGTGTAAATACCTAAGGGCAGTTACAGGATGCGAGCTACACTCGTGGTGTCCCGTCTTCCCAGCACTCTTTGTCATATAATGCTTTGAAACTACTGACGGTCTTGACCTCCACCATTTTCTTACCTAACTTGTTCCAACCGTCTACCACTCTGTTTGCGAAAGTGAATTTTCTTATATTTATTCGGCATCTGTGTTTAGCTAGTTTAAATCTATGACCTCTTGTTCTTGAAGTTCCAGGTCTCAGGAAATCTTCCCTATCGATTTTATCAATTCCTGTTACTATTTTGTACGTAGTGATCATATCACCTCTTTTTTCTTCTGTCTTTTAGTTTTGTCATATTTAATGCCTGTAATGCCTCTAACCTCTCCTCGAAGCCTTGCCCTTCACTTCTGGGAGCCACTTAGTAGTATGTCTGTCTTTATTCCGTGTGTCTTGATTCCATATGAGTCTTGATTCCGCGTGTGTCCGTGTCCGTCAACAGTCTATGAGTGACCGTGTCAGTGTCCGTATCAGTGTCATTATCCATGGGGTTTTGAATCCAGGATGCAATTTGTGTCCCCTCAAATTGCCTCCCTTATCTCCACCTTGGGATCGTGTCATGAATCCATGAATCATGTGTGTAAATGAAATAATGTTGAGACTCTCTGGGCTCGAGCTGACGACCGTCCGACCACCGGCGGCAGACCCCCACTCTGAGGCCGTGACTCTTCCTTGCCAGTGTGTGTGTGTGTGTACTCACCTAGTTGTACTCACCTAGTTGTACTTGCGGGGTTGAGCTTTAGCACTTTGGACCCGCCTCTCAACCGTCAATCAACAGGTGTACAGGTTCCTGAGCCCATTGGGCTCTATCATATCTACACATGAAACTGTGTATGAAGTCAGCCTCCACCACATCACTCCCTAAAGCATTCCATTTGTCAACCACTCTGACACTAAAAAAGTTCTTTCTAATATCTCTGTGGCTCATTTGGGCACTCAGTTTCCACCTGTGTCCCCTAGTGCATGTGCCTCATGTGTTAAATGGACTATCTTATCTACCCTATCAATTCTCTTGAGAATCTTGAATGTGGTGATCATGTCCCCCCTAACTCTTCTGTCTTCCAGCGAAGTGAGGTTTAATTCCCGTAGTCTCTCCTCGCAGCTCATACTTCTCAGCTCGGGTACTAGTCTGGTGGCAAACCTTTGAACCTTTTCCAGTTTGGTCTTATCCTTGACTAGATATGGACTCCATGTTGGGGCTGCATACTCCAGGATTGGCCTGACATATGTGGTATACAAAGATCTGAATGATTCTTTACATAAGTTTCTGAATGCCGTTCGTATGTTGGCCAACCTGGCATATGCCGCTGATGTTATCCTCTTGATATGTGCTGCAGGAGACAGGTCTGACGTGATATCAACCCCCAAGTCTTTTCCTTTCTCTGACTCCTGAAGAATTTCCTCTCCCAGATGGTACCTTGTATCTGGCCTCCTGCTCCCTACACCTATCTTCATTACATTACATTTGCTTGAGTTAAACTCTAGCAACCATTTGTTTGACCATTCCTTCAGCTTGTCTAGGTCTTCTTGAAGCCTCAAGCAGTCCTCCTCTGTCTTAATCCTTCTCATAATTTGGGCATCGTCCGCAAACACTGAGAGAAATGAATCTATACCCTCCGGGAGACCATTCACATATATCAGAAACAAAATAGGACCGAGTACAGAGTCTTGTGGGACTCCACTGGTGAATTCACGCCAATCTGAGGTCTCACCCCACACCGTAACTCTCTGCTTCCTATTGTTCAGGTACTCCCTTATCCACTGGAACACCTTCCCAGCTACACCTGCCTGTCTCTCCAGCTTATGTACCAGCCTCTTATGCGGTACTGTGTCAAAGGCTTTCCGATAATCCAAGAAAATGCAGTCCGCCCAGCCCTCTCTTTCTTGCTTCATCTTTGTCACCTGATCGTAGAATTCTATTAAGCCTGTGAGGCAAGATTTACCCTCCCTGAACCCATGTTGGCGATTTGTCACGAAGTCTCTTCTTTCCAGATGTGTTACCAGGTTTTTTCTCACGATCTTCTCCATCACCTTGCATGGTATACAAGTGAAGGAGACTGGCCTGTCGCCCTTTTTGTATATTGGGACCACATTCGCCGTCTTCCATATTTCTGGTAGGTCTCCCATCTCCAGTGACTTACTATACACTATGAAGAGTGGCAAGCAAAGTGCCTCTGCACACTCTTTCAGTATCCAAGGTGAGATCCCGTCTGGACCAACAGCCTTTCTAACATCCAGATCCAGCAGGTGTCTCTTGACCTCCTCTCTCGTAGTTTCGAAATCTTCGAAAGGCCGCCTGGTTTACCTTCCTTTCTCCTAGCACAGTGACCTCACCTTGTTCTATTGTGAAGACCTCCTGGAACTTCTTGTTGAGTTCTTCACACACCTCTTTGTCATTCTCTGTATACCTGTCCTCGCCTGTTCTAAGTTTCAATACCTGTTCTTTCACTGTTATTTTCCTTCTGATGTGACTGTGGAGTAGCTTTGGTTCGGTTCTGGCTTTGTTTGCAATATCATTTTCAAAACTTTTCTCTGCTTCTCTTCTCACCCTAACGTACTCATTCCTGGTTCTCTGGTATCTTTCTCTGCTTTCTGGTGTTCTGTTTTTCCGGTAGTTCATCCACACCCTTTTGTTCAGTTTCTTCGCTTCCATTCATGCCCTATTATACCATGGATTCTTCTGTTGCTTCTCGGATTTTTCCCTTTGGGCCGGGATGAACCTGTTTACTGCCTCCTGACACTTTTGGGCAACATAGTCCATCATACCTGTACAGACTTATCTCTGAGGTCTGTGTCCCAAGGTATTTCACTTAGGAAACTTCTCATCTGTTCATAATTCCCCTTTCGGTATGCCAGCCTTTTGATTCCTAGTTCTTTTTTGGGGGAGATAATTCCTAGCTCTACCAGGTACTCAAAGTTCAATACACTGTGGTCACTCATTCCCAAGGGCGCTTCCATCTTAACTTCCCTTATATCCCACTCATTTAGGGTAAATATCAAATCAAGCATTGCTGGTTCATCTTCTCCTCTCATTCTTGTTGGTTCTTTGATGTGCTGGCTTAGAAACTTTTTTGTTGCAACGTCCAGCAGCTTAGCTCTCCATGTTTCTGGTCCTCCATGCGGGTCTCTGTTCTCCCAATCTATCTTCCCATGGTTGAAGTCTCTCATAACTAGTAGTCCAGATCCAGTCCTGCTAGCAACAGAAGCTGCTCTTTCTATTATGTTAATGGTGGCCATGTTGTTTCTATCATATTTATGTCTAGGTCTTCTGTCATTTCATGGTGGATTATATATGACTACGACCATAATTTTTTTCCCTCCATTTGTTATGGTATCTGCTATGTAGTCACTGAAACCTTCACAGTCCTGAATAACCATCCCCTCAATATCCCAGCTTTTTCTTACCAGTAGAGCTACACCACCACCACCTCTTCCTTCCCTCTCTTTCCTCATAACATAATAGTCCTGTGGGAACACTGCATTTGTTATCTTTTCGTCTGTTTTGTTTCTGTGAGGGCTATTATGTCTGGGTTTTCCTCTAGTACCCGTTCTCCAAGCTCATTTTCTTTATTTGTAATTCCATCTATGTTAGTGTACATTGCTTTGAGGCTCACTTTCTTCTGTTCCTTCTCAAATCGCCTCCTTGGTGAGTGTTCTGCTGGTGGGGGAAGCTGTTCCATGGGTGTGAAGACCTGTGAGGTGGATAACAGGGTCTCAGAGGATACTGGGATGAGGGGTGGGGGATCCAGTGGAGGGGGAGGGACAGGGAGGGTATGGGGTGAAATGGGAGGGAGGACAGGAAGAAAAGGGGGGAGGGAGGACTCGGCAGTAGGAGGGGAGGGGAAGAAGGGTGTGGATTGGGTGTGGGGGGAGGGAGATTTGGCTGAACATTTGAGTGGGGGCAGGAAGGGTTTGGGGTAGGTAGGTTTTCTATGCAGAGGAGGGTGGCAGGGTTGTCCTCCCCTCTGGTGTTACTGGGTAGCTGGTTGCGGGTCCTCCTTTCGCCTCTGGGGGTGTTGTGTTGGGAGCTGTGACTTCCTGGTTTTCCCCTCTTGCCCTGTGCCTCTTCCTTGCTTCTGTCGCCACCGCTTTCTCCTCTCTTGTCATGTCTCTTTGGAGGAATACATTTTTAATTTTACCACGTTTATCAGGGAGCTCTTCCTTGATAGAATCTTCTCCTTTGTGCTCTCGTTGGCAAACACTATCTTTATCACTTGGTCTCGGTCTTTTTGATACCAACTTAGCCTGAAAACCTTCTCAATGCTATGCTCAGCCCCTTCCATGTCTAGTGCCTTCAGTACTTCATTCACTGCTGCTTTGTCCTTGTCATTCCACTCTGTCCTGTTAGAGCCTTCCTGCTCCTTAATACCCACAGCTACCACTGATCTGTTCCTTTCCAGCAGTTGGCTAATGGAGCGTGCTGCCTCCTGTGAGGCGGCTGCTTTCATGGCAACCTCCATCACTGCAGTCATTACTTCAGAGTTTTTTTTTTTAGCATTTCTGCAAATGTTGCTTTTATCGTGGCATTCTCATCCAAAAATCTATTACCACCTTCTCCCTGATGGTTTTCTGAGTCTCAGCCTCGATACCATTGTCTTTGAGGGCTCTAATCTCCTCCTTTGCTGCTGTCAGCTCTCTTTTCAGGTTGCTTATTTCGTTCTTCATTTCCTGCATCATTTCTTGCATCTCACTCTTGATGTCCTCCAGAAACTGGGCGAACATTTCCTTCATTTCGTCACCTTGACTTTTCCCTGTTCCCCTGGTACCTCTGGCTGTCATGCTTGCCCTTTTCCTATAGTTTGCCGTGATAGGATTTGTCAGGAGGGCAGAGCAGGATGGGGGG
>WNGS01003772.1:0-11036 GCA_020271785.1 Procambarus virginalis
ATACCTGGTTGATACCTGGTTGATGGGGTTCTGGGAGTTCTTCTACTCCCCAAGCCCGGCCCGAGGCCAGGCTCGACTTGTGAGAGTTTGATCCACCAGGCTGTTGCTTGGAGCGGCCCGCAGAGCCACATACCCACCACAGCCCGGCTGATCCGGGACTTCTCTTAGGAAACAGTCCAGTTTTCTCTTGAAGATGTCCACGGTTGTTCCGGCAATATTTCTTATAGTCGCTGGGAGGACGTTGAACAACCGCGGACCTCTGATGTTTATACAGTGTTCTCTGATTGTGCCTATGGCACCTCTGCTCTTCACTGGTTCAATCTTGCATTTTCTTCCATATCGTTCACTCCAGTACGTTGTTATTTTACTGTGTAGATTTGGGACCTGGCCCTCCAGTATTTTCCACGTGTATATTATTTGGTATCTCTCTCGTCTCCTTTCTAGAGAGTACATTTGGAGAGCTTTGAGACGATCCCAATAATTTAGGTGTTTTATCTCGTCTATGCGTGCCGTATATGTTCTCTGTATTCCCTCTATTTCAGCAATCTCTCCTGCTCTGAAGGGGGAAGTGAGTACTGAGCAGTATTCGAGACGGGACAACACAAGTGACTTGAAGAGTACAACCATTGTGATGGGATCCCTGGATTTGAAAGTTCTCGTAATCCATCCGATCATTTTTCTGGCTGATGCGATATTTGCTTGGTTATGCTCCCTAAACGTTAGATCGTCGGACATCATTATTCCCAAATCCTTGACATGCTGTTTTTCTACTATGGGAAGATTTGATTGTGTTTTGTACCCTGTATTATGTTTCAGATCCTCATTTTTGCCGTACCTGAGTACCTGAAATTTATCACTGTTAAACATCATATTATTTTCTGCTGCCCAATCGAAAACTTTGTTGACATCTGTTTGTAGTTTTTCAATGTCTTCAGCAGAGGTAATTTTCATGCTGATTTTTGTGTCATCTGCGAAGGATGACACGAAGCTGTGACGTGTATTTTTGTCTATATCAGATATGAGAATAAGGAACAGTAGCGGTGCAAGGACTGTACCTTGAGGTACAGAGCTTTTAACATCGCTTGGACTCGATTTTATCTGATTGACTGTTACTCTTTGTGTTCTGTTCGACAGGAAATTGAGTATCCAGCGTCCTACTTTTCCAGTTATTCCCATTGACCTCATTTTGTGAGCTATCACCCCATGGTCACATTTGTCGAAAGCCTTTGCAAAGTCTGTGTATACAACATCTGCATTTTGCTTTTCTTCTAGGGCTTCTGTGATTTTGTCATAGTGGTTGAGTAACTGTGACAGACAGGATCTTCCCGCTCTAAATCCATGTTGTCCTGGATTGTGCAATTCATTGTTTTCCATAAAACTAGAAATTTGATTCCTAATCACTCTTTCAAACACTTTTATTATGTGTGATGTTAGTGCAACTGGCCTATAATTTTTGCCAAGGCTTTACTCCCCCCTTGTGCAACGGAGCTATATCTGCAGATTTAAGTGCTGCTGGTATCTCCCTGTATCCAGGCTCTTTCTCCATATTACGCTGAGTGCTCTCGCTACTGGTACTTTACATTTCTTTATGAATATTGAATTCCATGAGTCAGGCCCAGGGGCTGAGTGCATGGGCATATTGTCAATTTCTCTTTCAAAGTCTTCCGAGTTTGTGGTAATATCCGTTATATTATCTGCAGCTTGAATGTCATTCATAAAGAAGCTGTCTGGGTCATCAACTTTCATGTTGTTAATTGGTGTGCTAAACATAGCCTCATACTGGCTTCTTAGAATTTCACTAATCTCTTTGTTGTCCTCTGTGTACGTACCTTCATTTGTAATTAACGGTCCAATACTGGTCGAGGTTTTGGATTTTGATTTAGCGTATGTGAAAAAATATTTCGGATTTTTCCTTATCTCTTGTATAGCTCTCTGTTCCAATTCCATTTCCTCAGACTCATATGATCGCTTCAACGTTTGTTCGATTTCTTCGATCTCCCTGCTTAGGCTTATTTTCCTTGCTTGTGATAGTTGTGTCTGCCGAAGCATTTCCGTAATTTTTTTCCTTCTCCTGTACAGTCGTCTGCGTTCTCTTTCTAGAGTGTTCCTCTTTCTGCCCCTCCTCACCGGCACGTGCTTCAAGCAGACCTTGTAAGCTTCAGCTGTCAGTTGAGCTATTCCCTGTGTGGGAGTTTTGTCGCTTAAGACCGTCTCCCATTGAATGGTTGAAAGGTCTACATTTATTTTTTCCCAGTCAATCCTCTTATTGTTGAAATTGAATTGATTGAATATTCCTTCTCGCTTGTTGGGTCTCTTAGATCTACTACCGTTATTTATGCTAGTTCGCACTTCAATGAGCTTATGGTCTGAGTATGAAGTATCTGAGATTGTTATGTCTCTGATTAGTTCATCATTGTTTGTGAATAACAAGTCTAGTGTGTTTTCGTTCCTAGTTGGTTCTGTAATCTGTTGATTGAGCGAGAATTTGTCACAGAATCTCAAAAGTTCTCTGACCTGTGGCTGGTTATTTCCCGGGTCATTCCCTGCTATGATATTTGTGTTTGCCATTCTCCATCTTAGACTCGGTAAATTGAAATCTCCAAGGAAGATAATATCTGGAGCTGGGTTTGCTAGGTCATCAAGTATGTTCTCTATTTGTGCATCTGCTCTGTGAATTCCTCAACCGTTGTATCTGGCGGTTTATATATTAAAATAATAATTAGGTTTAGTTTCTCTACCTTAATTCCAAGTACCTCTACCACCTCATTAGTTGAGTTAGTAGTTCTGGGCATGGCAACACCAGCCAGGACACAGCTGGGGGCATGGCAACACCAGCCAGCACACAGCTGGGAGCATGGCAACACCAGCCTAGACACAGCTGGGTGCATGGCAACACCAGCCAGGACACAGCTGGGGGCATGGCAACACCAGCCAGGACACAGCTGGGGGCATGGCAACACCAGCCAGGACACAGCTGGGGGCATGGCAACACCAGCCAGGACACAGCTGGGTGCATGGCAACACCAGCCAGGACACAGCTGGGGGCATGGCAACACCAGCCAGGACACAGCTGGGAGCATGGCAACACCAGCCAGGACACAGCTGGGGGCATGGCAACACCAGCCAGGACACAGCTGGGGCATGGCAACACCAGCCAGGACACAGCTGGGGGCATGGCAACACCAGCCAGGACACAGCTGGGGGCATGGCAACACCAGCCAGGACACAGCTGGGGGCATGGCAACACCAGCCAGGACACAGCTGGGGGCATGGCAACACCAGCCAGGACACAGCTGGGGGCATGGCAACACCAGCCAGCACACAGCTGGGAGCATGGCAACACCAGCCTAGACACAGCTGGGTGCATGGCAACACCAGCCAGGACACAGCTGGGGGCATGGCAACACCAGCCAGGACACAGCTGGGGGCATGGCAACACCAGCCTATACACAGCTGGGTGTATGGCAACACCAGCCAGGACACAGCTGGGGGCATGGCAACACCAGCCAGGACACAGCTGGGTGCATGGCAACACCAGCCAGGACACAGCTGGGGGCATGGCAACACCAGCCTAGACACAGCTGGGTGTATGGCAACACCAGCCTAGACACAGCTGGGGGCATGGCAACACCAGCCTAGACACAGCTGGGGGCATGGCAACACCAGCCAGCACACAGCTGGGGGCATGGCAACACCAGCCAGGACACAGCTGGGGGCATGGCAACACCAGCCAGCACACAGCTGGGGCATGGCAACACCAGCCAGGACACAGCTGGGAGCATGGCAACACCAGCCAGCACACAGCTGGGGGCATGGCAACACCAGCCAGCACACAGCTGGGAGCATGGCAACACCAGCCAGCACACAGCTGGGAGCATGGCAACACCACCCAGCACACAGCTGGCCCATGGCAACACCAGCCAGGACACAGCTGGGAGCATGGCAACACCAGCCTAGACACAGCTGGGGGCATGGCAACACCAGCTAGCACACAGCTGGGGGCATGGCAACACCAGCCTAGACACAGCTGGGGGCATGGCAACACCAGCCAGCACACAGCTGGGGGCATGGCAACACCAGCAAGGACACAGCTGGGGGCATGGCAACACCACCCAGCACACAGCTGGGGGCATGGCAACACCAGCCAGGACACAGCTGGGGGCATGGCAACACCAGCCAGGACACAGCTGGGGGCATGGCAACACCAGCCAGGACACAGCTGGGGGCATGGCAACACCAGCCAGCACACAGCTGGGGGCATGGCAACACCAGCCAGCACACAGCTGGGAGCATGGCAACACCAGCCAGCACACAGCTGGGAGCATGGCAACACCACCCAGCACACAGCTGGCCCATGGCAACACCAGCCAGGACACAGCTGGGAGCATGGCAACACCAGCCTAAACACAGCTGGGGGCATGGCAACACCAGCTAGCACACAGCTGGGGGCATGGCAACACCAGCCTAGACACAGCTGGGGGCATGGCAACACCAGCCTAGGCACAGCTGGGGGCATGGCAACACCAGCTAGCACACAGCTGGGGGCATGGCAACACCAGCCTAGACACAGCTGGGGGCATGGCAACACCAGCCAGGACACAGCTGGGGGCATGGCAACACCAGCCAGGACACAGCTGGGAGCATGGCAACACCAGCCTAGACACAGCTGGGGGCATGGCAACACCAGCCAGCACACAGCTGGGAGCATGGCAACACCAGCCTAGACACAGCTGGGGGCATGGCAACACCAGCCAGGACACAGCTGGGAGCATGGCAACACCAGCCAGCACACAGCTGGGAGCATGGCAACACCAGCCAGGACACAGCTGGCCCATGGCAACACCAGCCAGGACACAGCTGGGGCATGGCAACACCAGCCAGCACACAGCTGGGGGCATGGCAACACCAGCCAGCACACAGCTGGGGGCATGGCAACACCAGCCAGGACACAGCTGGGAGCATGGCAACACCAGCCTAGACACAGCTGGGGCATGGCAACACCAGCCAGGACACAGCTGGCCCATGGCAACACCAGCCAGGACACAGCTGGGGGCATGGCAACACCAGCCAGCACACAGCTGGGAGCATGGCAACACCAGCCAGCACACAGCTGGGAGCATGGCAACACCAGCCAGGACACAGCTGGGGGCATGGCAACACCAGCCTAGACACAGCTGGGAGCATGGCAACACCAGCCAGGACACAGCTGGGGGCATGGCAACACCACCCAGCACACAGCTGGGAGCATGGCAACACCAGCCAGCACACAGCTGGGAGCATGGCAACACCAGCCAGCACACAGCTGGGAGCATGGCAACACCAGCCTAGACACAGCTGGGAGCATGGCAACACCAGCCAGCACACAGCTGGGGGCATGGCAACACCAGCCAGCACACAGCTGGGAGCATGGCAACACCAGCCAGCACACAGCTGGGAGCATGGCAACACCAGCCTAGACACAGCTGGACGAACACACACACTAAAATAAACTTAAAGCTTAGACCACGAACCGAAGACAAAGGAAATGGAGGAGTGAAGGAGGCGGAAGAAGAGGAACAAAGAAGAGGCGAGAGAATAGGGAAGAAAATCTGTCCACCCCGAAGCCCCGCCACCCTGTCTCTTCCCTGTGGTCTATACCCTCTGCTTCTGTCCACCACGAAGCCCCGCCACCCTGTCTCTTCCCTGTGGTCTATACCCTCTGCTTCTGTCCATCCCGAAGCCCCGCCCCCCTGTCTCTTCCCTGTGGTCTATACCCTCTGGTTCTGTCCACCCCGAAGCCCCGCCACTCTGTCTCTTCCCTGTGGTCTATACCCTCTGCTTCTGTCCACCCCGAAGCCCCGCCCCCCTGTCTCTTCCCTGTGGTCTATACCCTCTGCTTCTGTCCACCCCGAAGGGCCCCTGTCTCCTCCCTGTGAATCAGGCTGCAGCTCCTGTCCACGAGGAGGTTAGAGGATAAACTCTGACAGGAGATTCGTAGTAAACAAAGAGAAACAGCTGAGGGGAGGACCCGCCACTAATTCTGAGGGCGGAATGTCCAGCATTCCTGCAGGAGTAGCATGGAAGGGGGCCCTCTTGCTCCTGGTGGGCCCCCAGGGTCCTCTTGCTCCTGGTGGGCCCCCAGGGTCCTCTTGCTCCTGGTGGCCCCCAGGGGCCCTGTTGCTCCTGGTGGGCCCCCAGGGCCCTCTTGCTCCTGGTGGGCCCCCAGGGCCCTCTTGCTCCTGGTGGGCCCCCAGGGCCCTCTTGCTCCTGGTGGGCCCCCAAGGTCCTCTTGTTCCTGGTGGCCCCCAGGGCCCTCTTGTTCCTGATGGGCCCAGGGGCCTCTTGTTCCTGGTGGGCCCCAGGGCCCTCTTGCTCCTGGTGGGCCCCAGGGCCCTCTTGCTCCTGGTGGCCCCAGGGCCCTCTAGCTCCTGGTGGGCCCCAGGGCACTCTTGTTCCTGGTGGGCCCCAGGGCCCTCTTGCTCCTGGTGGCCCAGGGCCCTCTAGCTCCTGGTGGCCCAGGGCCCTCCCCTGCTCCTGGTGGCCCAGGGCCCTCTTGCTCCTGGTGGCCCAGGGCCCTCCCCTGCTCCTGGTGGCCCAGGGCCCTCTTGCTCCTGTTGTCCCAGGGCCCTCCCCTGCTCCTGGTGACCCAGGGCCCTCCCCTGCTCCTGGTGGCCCAGGGCCCTCTTGCTCCTGTTGTCCCAGGGCCCTACCCTGCTCCTGGTGACCCAGGGCCCTCCCCTGCTCCTGGTGGCCCAGGCCCCTCTTGCTCCTGTTGGCCCAGGGCCCTCCCCTGCTCCTGGTGACCCAGGGCCCTCCCCTGCTCCTGGTGGCCCAGGGCCCTCCCCTGCTCCTGATGGCCCAGGGCCCTCCCCTGCTCCTGATGGCCCAGGGCCCTCCCCCTGCTCCTGATGGCCCAGGGCCCTCCCCTGCTCCTGGTGGCCCAGGGCCCTCCCCTGCTCCTGGTGGCCCAGGGCCCTCCCCTGCTCCTGGTGGCCCAGGGCCCTCCCCTGCTCCTGATGGCCCAGGGCCCTCCCCTGCTCCTGATGGCCCAGGGCCCTCTTGCTCCTGATGGCCCAGGGCCCTCTTGTTCCTGGGGGCCCTGTCTCTGTCCACGCATACTGGCTGGTAGTTTGGTCAACCAGGCTGTTGATATTCTCCAATCACGATGTCACTACTCGGCACGGCGCTTACGCCGCCTTAAACACTCCTTAATTTCACTTAATTTCACTTAACCTCGCTAATTAGAACTGGTTATTGAGTACCTGAATCTGAATTACTTCTCTCGTACAGAGACGCCGCGTTTCTTGCAGGGTCCGCGTTCGATACCAGATGGTTCAAGTGCTTAGACACTATTTCTTCACTCCGTCCGTCATATATCCCAGCTCCTTGTCCTCATATCTCAGCTCTTTGCCCTCATATCCCAGCTCCTCCTACTAAGGCACTGGTGCCTAGCACAGGCTGGCATTGGTGCCTAGCACAGGCTGGCACTGGTGCCTAGCACATGGAGGGCAGAAAGAGCCTATAAACTTCTCTCTATCCTCTCGAGACGTATCTTAACTATCTCAAGAAACATACTTCAACTTGTCTTGTTCCATTAACAACTAACAACCATCTAACAAACATCTATAACAGCCATCTAACAACCGTATTGAACCCCTCCTTCACTTTGTATAATCGTTCCACCGCGTCTATAAGCCCATAATATAATTCACCCGCTCAACCAATCTCTGCCATTTCCATCCACCGTCTTCACCCTCCTGAAAACCTTCGCCTTTTTCCATACATTCACTTCACCAGACATTCCTCGGCCCTCCCCTACCTCCTCCCGTCTTCAACAGATGGAATTCCTGGAGAGTTCCTTACTGCCTATGTGTATATATATATATATATATATATATATATATATATATATATATATATATATATATATATATATAGGGGGGTACCACCTCTGGTGCAATTATAGGGACCCACAGCCTCAGAGAAGGGAACACAGAGCATTCAGGGAAAAACTTGCCATTTAACTCTGAATACATGAGGGTGTTCGCTTCTCCTACCACCCCCCTATATATATATATATATATATATATATATATATATATTTCTTTTATTTAAACTTTGTTACAAAAAAGGAGTTACATATAGGTTACAAAGATGGTTATCATAAGTTGTCTAGTTCCTCCAGCTCCTCAGACGGCGGGCAGGAACCCTGGATGCAGTGCGCATTTCCCCTCTGTATCGCCACGCTGAGGCGCTGGAAATGGAAGCTGGCAGCTCTGAGGTCTCTTGTTGTTTCAATTAACCTAGAACCCAGTTCCATTAAAAAAAACTGGTGGCACTCTTAACCCGGGAGCCGAGTGTCTCAGAAACAATGGGGACAAAATTGTAGTGGTGATCCAGTTCTCTGTACTGATGGGATTTGGCTGATTTCCTATGGAAAATCAGGTGTTGCCACCTGGTTGTGCAACACTGAGGTCAATGTAGGTGTTAGCCAGGGTTGGTACGCACGCGTAGTCCCATAGTACTGGCCAGTGCACTATCCAATAGGCCATCCTCAGATCAGTAATATCTATATTCAACAATATATGTATTGTTGAATATGACCAAAATGGTAAGATTAATGATTCTAACACGAATCTTCTCAATATCTCTTACGGTTTTCTTCACTGTCGAGGGGAAGATGTAAAATGAACTCCCCAAAGTTCATTTTCACACTTTATTATGGTCTGACGTCGACCTTGTGGTTACCAGACCTCTTGGTTGCTGGACTGATCAACCAGACTGATGAACGCGGCTGCTCGCAGCCTGACGTATGAGTCACAGCCTGGGGATGCGTTTCGCAAGGTACTCCTTACATCCTCAAAGACAAATTTACCGTGTTTAACACCAGATTGTATTCTCTTTGTGTGAGGTGAACAAAGACGATGAATGGCATAGCATAAGGGGTATTAATTGGGTATTAAATGTATCAACAACTGCAGCTTATGTTCTGAGATAGGATTATTGGACCCTGTCTGTATGTTGGCTCGGGGTCTTGAAGTGGGTAGAATGTAATTATGTGTTAGCTGGTTGTTGATTGCTGGTCTGCACTTCTTGATATGTACTGCCACGCTGATGTCGAGTCTCCTGTTATCGTTGTATCTGTCGATAATTTCTGTGTTGCTTGTTAAGATTTCTCTGATGATGATCTGTTTGTGTGCGGAGATTATTTGCTCCTTGATGGAGCCTTGTTGTTCGTTGCATTGTTAATCGCCTAGAGAGAGAGAGAGACGTTGTCTTGCCTATATACTGAGATCTTTGGGGCTAACAGTCCTCAAGTGGGCATGTGAAGGCAAAGACGACGTTAGTCTATCTTAAAGCGTTTTGTTTGGTGTCGGGAGACTTCTTCAACAGCAAGATGGCGGTCTTGCTTTTGTACGCAGGTTCGAATCCTCGACACGGCCCGTGTGGATTTGTTCATGGCGGTCTCATTGCTTTAGTAGTAAATTGATAATTGTATCTTCTGACTGGTGTCTGTGGGGATAACGTTCTTGTTATTAATATCTTTCAGGACTCTTTCCTTCTCCGTGTTCTCTGGTGTTTACACTGTGTTCTCTGTTTACACTGTGTTCTCTGATGTTTACACCGTGTTCTCTGGTGTTTACACCGTGTTCTCTGGTGTTTACACCGTGTTCTCTGATGTTTACACCGTGTTCTCTGATGTTTACACAGTGTTCTCTGATGTTTACACAGTGTTCTCTGATGTTTACACCGTGTTCTCTGATGTTTACACAGTGTTCTCTGATGTTTACACCGTGTTCTCTGATGTTTACACTGTGTTCTCTGATGTTTACACTGTGTTCTCTGATGTTTACACCGTGTTCTCTGATGTTTACACTGTGTTCTCTGATGTTTACACTGTGTTCTCTGATGTTTACACTGTGTTCTCTGATGTTTACACCGTGTTCTCTGATGTTTACACCGTGTTCTCTGATGTTTACACCGTGTTCTCTGATGTTTACACCGTGTTCTCTGATGTTTACACCGTGTTCTCTGATGTTTACACCGTGTTCTCTGATGTTTACACCGTGTTCTCTGATGTTTACACAGTGTTCTCTGATGTTTACACCGTGTTCTCTGATGTTTACACCGTGTTCTCTGATGTTTACACCGTGTTCTCTGATGTTTACACTGTGTTCTCTGATGTTTACACCGTGTTCTCTGGTGTTTACACCGTGTTCTCTGATGTTTACACCGTGTTCTTTGATGTTTACACTGTTCTCAACCCCAACCTCTCCCTCAAGCATCGTACAGCCTCCACCCCAACCCCCCAACCCCCCCCCCTGCCTGATTCACCTACTACCGTCAATCAATCAATCACGGTCAATTCCTCACCATTCACGAATTACTTGACTGAAAAGGAATCCCTGAAAACGGGTGAACGAGGCTCAAGGGTTCTATATCTGTCGCTACTGTCCTCGTCACAAAGGTTCTAAGTGGATATATCTATCACTCTGGTATCTGTCACCCATCCATCAATCACCCATCCATCAACGCATGCCCACACCAGAAAGCAAGATGGAAGAGGTGTGAGAGAATGCTAAGACTAATTCTCAATGTCCTGTTCTCTGTTGTTCTGTAGTTGTGGGTCCTCTGTTCTCTGTTGTTCTGTGGTTGTGGTTCATCTGTTCTCTGTTGTTCTGTGGTTATGGTTCTTCTGTTCTCTGTTGTTCTGTAGTTGTGGTTCCTCTGTTCTCTGTTGTTCTGTAGTTATGGTTCCTCTGTTCTCTGTTGTTCTGTAGTTATGGTTCTCCTGTTCTCTGTTGTTCTGTAGTTGTGAGTCCTGTTCTCTGTTGTTCTGTAGTTATGGTTCCTGTTCTCTGTTGTTCTGTGGTTGTGGTTCCTCTGTTCTCTGTTGTTCTGTAGTTATGGTTCTTCTGTTCTCTGTTGTTCTGTAGTTATGGCTCATCTGTTCTCTGTTGTTCTGTAGGTATGGTTCCTGTTCTCTGTTGTTCTGTAGTTGTGGGTCCTGTTCTCTGTTGTTCTGTGGTTGTGGTTCCTTTGTTCTCTGTTGTTGT
>WNGS01003772.1:25329-40329 GCA_020271785.1 Procambarus virginalis
TAACGTGATCTGCCAGGCTGTTGTTTGCAGCAGCCTGCAGGCAAGGAAAACAAAGGCATTAGGCCGCTCACACTCACCCTAACATAAGACGTTGCTGGAACATACTTAAGACGTTGCTGGAACATACTTAAGACGTTGCGGAACATACTTAAGACGTTGCTGGAACATACTAAGACGTTGCTGGAACATACTTAAGACGTTGCTGGAACATGCTTAAGACGTTGCTGGAACATACTTAAGACGTTGCTGGAACATACTTAAGACGTTGCTGGAACATGCTTAAGACGTTGCTGGAACATACTTAAGACGTTGCTGGAACATGCTTAAGACGTTGCTGGAACATACTTAAGACGTTGCTGGAACATGCTTAAGACGTTGCTGGAACATACTTAAGACGTTGCTGGAACATACTTAAGACGTTGCTGGAACATACTTAAGACGTTGCTGGAACATGCTTAAGACGTTGCTGGAACATGCTTAAGACGTTGCTGGAACATACTTAAGACGTTGCTGGAACATACTTAAGACGTTGCTGGAACATGCTTAAGACGTTGCTGGAACATACTTAAGACGTTGCTGGAACATACTTAAGACGTTGCTGGAACATACTTAAGACGTTGCTGGAACATACTTAAGACGTTGCTGGAACATACTTAAGACGTTGCTGGAACATACTTAAGACGTTGCTGGAACATGCTTAAGACGTTGGGACCAGTCCAGTCTCATTTCCAGGAGGGTGTTCCAGTGCGAGTATGGAGGCGGAGGCCCCAGACAGACAGACAGACAGACACACCACACACACACACACACACACACACACACACGCACACGCACACGCACACGCACACACACACACCACACACACACACACACACACACGTGCGCACGCACACACACACGTGCGCACGCACACACACACACACACACACACACACACACACACACACACACACACACACACACACACACACACACACACACACACACACATCCACCTGGAAACAGCCTCAGAGTTCTCCAGCTCTCCAACTTGGCCAACTTGGCCGCGCCGGTTACTCGGGGAACAGCATAAAACCAGGCCGGATACCAGTGAAAAATGCCGCTAAATGAAGCAGGTCCGGTTAAGGGACCGTTAAATCCGGGCTTAACTGAAAAAAAGTATTTCAACTTTAATTGGTTTTGAGATAACTAGCGTGTGGGTGGGGGAGGGGGGGAGGGCCCCCCAATGTGGTGTTCTGGAGGGGGGGGCGCTCCAATTTGGTGCTTTGTGGTGTGTGGTGTTTGATGATGGTGTGGTGTGTAGTGTATGGTGGTGGTATAGTGCATTTACCTGGAGTTTACCTGGAGAGGGTTCTGGGAGTTCTTCTACTACCCGAGCCCGGCCTGAGGCCAGGGTTGACTTGTGGTAACTTGGTCCACCAGGCTGTTGCTTGGAGCGGCCCGCAGGCCCACATATCCACCACAGCCTGGTTGGTCCACCAGGCTGTTGCTTGGAGCGGCCCGCAGGCCCACATACCCACCACAGCCTGGTTGGTCCACCAGGCTGTTGCTTGGAGCGGCCCGCAGGCCCACATACCCACCACAGCCCGGTTGGTCCACCAGGCTGTTGCTTGGAGCGGCCCGCAGGCTCACATACCCACCACAGCCTGGTTGGTCCGGCACTTCTTGCAAGAACTTATCTAAGTGCCTCTTGAATACATCCACCTTTTTTCCAGCAATATTTCTAATGCTTGCTGGGAGGGTGTTGAACAGCTGTGGACCTCTGATGTTCAGACAGTGTTCTCTGATTGTGCCTATGGCACCTCTACTCCTTACTGGACCTCTGATGTTCAGACAGTGTTCTCTGATTGTGCCTATGGCACCTCTACTCCTTACTGGACCTCTGATGTTCAGACAGTGTTCTCTGATTGTGCCTATGGCACCTCTACTCCTCACTGGACCTCTGATGTTCAGACAGTGTTCTCTGATTGTGCCTATGGCACCTCTACTCCTCACTGGACCTCTGATGTTCAGACAGTGTTCTCTGATTGTGCCTATGGCACCTCTACTCCTCACTGGACCTCTGATGTTCAGACAGTGTTCTCTGATTGTGCCTATGGCACCTCTACTCCTCACTGGACCTCTGATGTTCAGACAGTGTTCTCTGATTGTGCCTATGGCACCTCTACTCTTCACTGGACCTCTGGTGTTCAGACAGTGTTCTCTGATTGTGCCTATGGCACCTCTACTCCTCACTGGACCTCTGATGTTCAGACAGTGTTCTCTGATTGTGCCTATGGCACCTCTACTCCTCACTGGACCTCTGGTGTTCAGACAGTGTTCTCTGATTGTGCCTATGGCACCTCTACTCCTCACTGGACCTCTGGTGTTCAGACAGTGTTCTCTGATTGTGCCTATGGCACCTCTACTCCTCACTGGACCTCTGATGTTCAGACAGTGTTCTCTGATTGTACCTATGGCACCTCTACTCCTCACTGGACCTCTGATGTTCAGACAGTGTTCTCTGATTGTGCCTATGGCACCTCTACTCTTCACTGGACCTCTGATGTTCAGACAGTGTTCTCTGATTGTGCCTATGGCACCTCTACTCCTCACTGGACTTCTGATGTTCAGACAGTGTTCTCTGATTGTGCCTATGGCACCTCTACTCTTCACTGGACCTCTGATGTTCAGACAGTGTTCTCTGATTGTACCTATGGCACCTCTACTCTTCACCGGACTCTGATGTTCAGACAGTGTTCTGTGATTGTGCCTATGGCACCTCTACTCCTCACTGGACCTCTGTTGTTCAGACAGTGTTCTCTGATTGTGCCTATGGCACCTTTACTCCTCACTGGACCTCTGATGTTCAGACAGTGTTCTCTGATTGTGCCTATGGCACCTCTACTCCTCACTGGACCTCTGATGTTCAGACAGTGTTCTCTGATTGTGCCTATGGCACCTCTGCTCTTCACTGGATCTACTCTGCATTTCCTTCCGTATTCACCCAAGACTCGAGTACAAGACGACCAAGACGTCAAGGACCAGCCCGCGTCAAGACGGTACACAGGTGAGACTAATAAAATATGCAAATTTCCGCCAATTTAATATATTTTTCATAAGAAGTGAAAGAGAAGTATGTTATTTTTGTTCCTTTAGCGGCCTGAAGACTTTGTTGAGGAGAGAGAAGTGAGGAGAGAGAAGTGAGGGGGTAGAGAGAGAAGGTGAGGAGAGAGAAGTGAGGAGAGAGAGAAGGTGAGGAGAGAAAAAGTGCATATTCTGTCCAGCGTATATTCTGTCAAGTGTATATTCTGTGCAGCGTATATTCTGACCAGCGTATATTCTGTCCAGCGTATATTCTGTCCAGCATACATTCTGTCCAGCGTATATTCTGTCCAGCTTATATTCTGTCCAGCGTATATTCTCTCCAGCGTATATTCTGTCCAGCGTATATTCTTTCCAGTGTATATTCTGTCCAGCGTATATTCTGTCCAGCGTATATTCTGTCCAGCGTATATTCTTTCCAGTGTATATTCTGTCCAGCGTATATTCTGTCCAGCGTATATTCTGTCCAGCGTATATTCTGTCCAGTGTATATTCTGTCAACCATATATTCTGTCATGTATACATTCTGTCCAGCGTATATTCTGTCCAGCGTATATTCTGTGAAGCATATATTCTGTCAAGTATACATTCTGTCCAGCGTATATTCTGTCAAGTATACATTCTGTCCAGCGTATATTTTGTCCAGCATATATTCTGTCCAGTGTATATTCTGTCCAGTGTGTATTCTGTCCAGCGTACATTCTGTCCAGCGTATATTCTGTCCAGCATATATTCTGTCCAGCGTATATTCTGTCCAGCGTACATTCTGTCAAAGCATATATTTTACCCAGCACACATTCTGTCCAGCGCATATTCTGGCCAAGAGAATGTTCTGTCCAGCACTATCAGAAGCCAATATATCCATTTTTTATTGTCATATTTAGCCTTTTATAGGCCGCCTCAAAAGGCCCACAAAAGCTCCTGAAGCCAAAAAGCCACGACGGGACTTTTTAATTCCCTCTACCAAAGGCAATAATGACCAATCTCAGTAAATACCCAAATATTTTTTTTTTCAGGGGGGGGGGAGCCTTTTATTTCATAATTTAACACAAAAGCATTTAAGTTGACATGTTAAACCCGCCGACAAGTGTAATAAATATGTTCTCATTCCAATGGAAGAGGACTTTTTACGTGTTTATTTTGTCGCTGTTTTTATGCNATTTTTACATTTTTATTTATAAAAATGACGCCTAGAAGCGTTTCGCAAGACTTCTCACATTTTCAAAGACTAATTGTTATGTACTCTCTCCCTTCATGCTTATATTTTGTTTTTGGGGTGAGGTGACAGGAAACAAATCCATGGGAAAAGACAGAACACGAAACAATGAGTTATATATGTGAATATAACCATGGGTATACATTTTATCTACTAGCTTCTGTGCTGGTTTGGGGTCTTGAAGTGGGTAGAATGTAATTATGTGGATATTGGCTGTTGATTGCTGGTTTTGACTTTTTGATGAGTAGGGCCTCCTGATGTCGAGTCTCCGTTATCGTTGTATCTGGTCGATAATTTCTGTGTTGCTTGTTAAAACTTCTCTGGTGATGGTCTGGTTGTGTGAGGAGATTATATGCTCCTTGCTGAGCCCTGTTGCTTATGCATTGTTAAACGCCTGGAAAGAGACGTTGTTGTCTGCCTATATACTGGATCTTTGGGGCTGACAGTCCCCAATGAGCATGTGAAGGCATAGACGACGTTGGTGTCTTTCAAGGCGTTCTTTTGTGTGAAACCAATAGAGAAACTAAATGCCCAGAGTTTCTTTCACCCTGATGCCCCTGTTACCTAGCAGTAAACAGGTACATTGGGAGTTAGACAGCTGTTACGGGCTGCTTCCTGGGTGAGGTGGTGTTGTGTGTACGCACCTAGTTGTACTCACTTAGTTGTGCTCTGGCTCTTTGATCCCGCCTCTCAACCGTCAATCAACTGATGTACAGTGATTCCCGGCGGCCGTGAATCGAACCCGGGCCACAGGTTTACGTGCCTAGCGTGCTGTCCTCACGGCCACCGGCGCCCCATATGTGTGTATATTGTGTGTATACGTGTGTATATTGTGTGTATGTGTGTGTATATCGAGAGAATGCAGTTTTTGTTACACAGCACGAACAAAACTAGGAATGAGGCAGCAAGCACTAATACGTTGATGTCAGTGACCACAAGGCACTGAGGTAACTCTTCACTGCCTGCATTCCCACCTCTCCGCTCTAACCGCTCTGCAATACGTTGCAATTTCACTGTGCAGTCTAGGACCCGCCCGAGCCAGCATTTCTCCCGTCTATATATATATTTCTCCCCTGTCTCCCCTCCTCCCTTATGACGACCCAACAGAACTACTAGAATAATGACATGCAGGAAGTTCTAAGTGTCTCTAAGTGTCTCTGTGCATGTTCCAGCTCTGTTAGTTCACCTGCCTTGCAAGGCAATGTTGCCCTTGCAACGGGCAACATTCCATTGAGATAACAAAGGTGTTTTCACGAATTAATTATATTGAAAGTTCTCCTAATCCATCACTATTACCCGCTTTTTTACACTTTGCTACTACGACCTTGAGGTCAGTGCCCCCGTGGCCCGGTCTCTGACCTGGTCTCCTGGTTTGTGGCCTTGGTCAACCAGGCTGTTGGACGCCGCTGGTTGCAGTCAACTAATACCCGGTTGCTCACGTATATATTTGGAAGCTTATATTCATTTATATATACTCCTATACTCATTAAAACTAATGTAGCTCGCGTTCACTGATGGTAACTGGTTTAGATCTCTTCGGTTTTCGCGTAGAGACCTAAATTGACCACCATTCACCCTCAAACTCTGCACCGTTGCACGTAGCAACATTCTGCAACATTCATACTTTACCTGTATTTCTTGGCCTCTCATTCTATGGGCAGAGTCATTAATCTAATGATCTTGCAACATCTATGTATGCAACATGTTTTTTGCACTTCTGCAACTGTCAGCAAGCAGACAGCCTGCCTGCTATCATAACATGGCGTCAGCAAGGCGGACACCCCGCCTGCTATCATAACATGGCCGTCAGCAAGGCGGACAGCCCGCCTGCTATCATAACATGGCGCAGCAAGGCGACAGCCCGCCTGCTATCATAACATCGTGTCAGCAAGGCGGACAGCCCGCCTGCTATCATAACATGGCGTCAGCAAGGCGGACAGCCCGCCTGCTATCATAACATGGCGTCAGCAAGGCGGACAGCCCGCCTGCTATCATAACATGGCGTCAGCAGGCGGACAGCCCGCCAGCTATCATAACATGGTGTCAGCAAGGCGGACAGCCCGCCTGCTATCATAACATGGCGTCAGCAAGGCGGACAGCCCGCCTGCTATCATAACATGGCGTCAGCAAGGCGGACAGTCCGCCAGCTATCATAACATGGCGTCAGCAAGGCGGACAGCCCGCCTGCTATCATAACATGGCGTCAGCAAGGCGGACAGCCCGCCTGCTATCATAACATGGCGTCAGCAAGGCGGACAGCCCGCCAGCTATCATAACATGGCGTCAGCAAGGCGGACAGTCCGCCTGCTATCATAACATAGTGTCAACTTCAGGTGTATGTACACACACCTCCAACAGCGTTGTTCCATACACCAAGACTCGTTATCCCAAGATAACACTACACTCTTACCAAGATGGCACCAACGGAATTGTTCCAGCTGGCAGGTCGAACCAACAGAACAAACAGTTGATGGGTTGATGATGTAGGTGCAACCAACAGAATCAAACCCCATCAACAGGGGTGGGGTGGGGCGGGGGCCTGGTCGAGAACCGGGCCGCGAGGGGACGCTGAGCCCCGAAAACCACCTCAAGTAACCTCTAACTCAAGGTAAATGTGTTTACCTAGAAGCAGCAACTTTGACCTGCCGCTTATCAAGTCCAACTTGCTTAATAAGATCCAGCTGTCAGTCACAGGTCATGGCCGCCTCTCACCGGCGACTGTTAGCGAACTTCGGGAGAAAAGTTACTGCCTTAAACAACGCTAGTCGCCTTAGTTAGGGGGCGTTTATTAAACAAAGTTACTCTTTAAATCAAAGCAACATTTTTCTGGGGGAGGGGATGTTGTGGGACTTTTGTCCACAGACTTGGGGGTTAGATTAGTGGGTTCTTGCAAGGCCGGGGTTCGAGCCCCGATGGTGCAAGTTGTTAATGGGCATTGTTTCTTCATTCTGTCCTCATATTCCAATTCTTTGTTTTCATTTCCCAGTTCCTTGTTCTCATATCCCAGTTCCTTGTTCTCATATCCCAGTTCCTGTTCTCATATCCCAGTTCCTTGTTCTCATATCCCAGCTCCTTGTCCTCATATCCCAGCTTCTTGTCCTCATATCCCAGCTCCTTGTCCTCATATCCCAGCTCCTCCTCATATCCCAGCTCCTTGTCCTCATATCCCAGCTCCTTGTCCTCATATCCCAGCTCCTTGTCCTCATATCCCAGTTCCTTGTCCTCATATCCCAGCTTCTTGTCCTTATATCCCAGCTCCTTGTCCTCATATCCCAGCTCCTTGTCCTCATATTCCAGCTCCTTGTCCTCATATCCCAGTCCTTGTCCTCATACCCCCAGCTCCTTGTCCTTATATCCCAGCTCCTTGTCCTCATATCCCAGCTCCTTGTCCTCATATCCCGGCTCCTAGTCCACATATCCCAGCTCCTTGTCCTCATATCCCAGCTCCTTGTCCTCATATCCCAGCTCCTTGTCCTCATATCCCAGCTCCTTGTCCTCATATCCCAGCTTCTTGTCCACATATCCCAGCTCCTTGTCCCATATCCCAGCTCCTTGTCCCATATCCCAGCTCCTTGTCCTCATATCCCAGCTCCTTGTCCTCATATCCCAGCTCCTTATCCTCATATCCCAGCTCCTTGTCCTCATATCCCAGCTCCTTGTCCTCATATCCCAGCTCCTTGTCCTCATATCCCAGCTCCTTGTCCTCATATCCCAGCTCCTTGTCCTCAAATCCCAGCTCCTTGTCCTCATATCCCAGCTCCTTGTCCTCATATCCCAGCTCCTTGTCCTCATATCCCAGCTCCTAGTCCTCATAACCCAGCTCCTTGTCCTCATATCCCAGCTCCTTGTCCTCATATCCCAGTCCTTGTCCTCATATCCCAGCTCCTTGTCCTATATCCCAGCTCCTTCCTTGTTCTCATATCCAGCTCCTTGTCCTCATATCCCAGCTCCTTGTCCTCATATCCCAGCTCCTTGTCCTCATATCCCAGCTTCTTGTCCTTATATCCCAGCTCCTTGTCCTAATATCC
Organism: Procambarus virginalis; assembly: GCA_020271785.1. NCBI lineage: Eukaryota > Metazoa > Arthropoda > Malacostraca > Decapoda > Cambaridae > Procambarus > Procambarus virginalis. The sequence goes on from WNGS01003772.1 coordinate 33,658, forward strand.
CAGCTCCTTGGTCCTGATATCCTAGTTCTTGGCCTGATATCCTGAGCTTCTAGCATGTGCTTTGGCTCCTAAATATTCCTTTGTGTGGGGACAGGAAGCCTGTTGAGTTCATCGAGGTTGCCATAGACCTAAGCCAACGACTGTCCCGTCGCCAGGATGCCACCCACAACAGTCGTCTAACTCCCGGGTATCTATTTACTGCTAGGTCAACAGCGACATCAGGTGGTAGACAAGGTGCCCAAGCGTTTTCGGCGTGGCCAGGAAACACACCTGGGGCGCCCTTCCTTACCCGTGGCCACCCACCTGCAGATCTTCACCACCAGTGGCCACCCACCTGCAAGCCTTCACCACCAGTGGCCACCCACCTGCAAGCCTTCACCACCAGTGGCCACCCACCTGCAAGCCTTCACCACCAGTGGCCACCCACCTGCAAGCCTTCACCACCAGTGGCCACCCACCTGCAGGTCTTCACCATCAGTGGCCACCCACCTGCAAGTCTTCACCACCAGTGGCCACCCACCTGCAAGCCTTCACCACCAGTGGCCACCCACCTGCAAGCCTTCACCACCAGTGGCCACCCACCTGCAAGCCTTCACCACCAGTGGCCACCCACCTGCAAGTCTTCACCATCAGTGGCCACCCACCTGCAAGTCTTCACCACCAGTGGCCACCCACCTGCAAGCCTTCACCACCAGTGACCACCCACCTGCAAGTCTTCACCATCAGTGGCCACCCACCTGCAAGTCTTCACCATCAGTGGCCACCCACCTGCAGGCCTTCACCACCAGTGGCCACCCACCTGCAGGTCTTCACCACCAGTGGCCACCCACCTGCAAGTCTTCACCATCAGTGGCCACCCACCTGCAAGTCTTCACCATCAGTGGCCACCCACCTGCAGGCCTTCACCACCAGTGGCCACCCACCTGCAGGTCTTCACCACCAGTGGCCACCCACCTGCAAGTCTTCACCATCAGTGGCCACCCACCTGCAAGTCTTCACCACCAGTGGCCACCCACCTGCAAGCCTTCACCACCAGTGACCACCCACCTGCAAGTCTTCACCATCAGTGGCCACCCACCTGCAAGTCTTCACCATCAGTGGCCACCCACCTGCAGGCCTTCACCACCAGTGGCCACCCACCTGCAGGTCTTCACCACCAGTGGCCACCCACATGCAAGTCTTCACCACACAGTGGGCACCCACCTGCAAGTCTTCACCACACAGTGGCCACCCACCTGCAAGCCTTCACCACCAGTGGCCACCCACCTGCAAGTCTTCACCACCAGTGGCCACCCACCTGCAGGTCTTCACCACACAGTGGCCACCCACCTGCAGGCCTTCACCACACAGTGGCCACCCACCTGCAAGTCTTCACCACACAGTGGCCACCCACCTGCAAGCCTTAACCACCAGTGGCCACCCACCTGCAAGTCTTCACCACCAGTGGCCACCCACCTGCAGGTCTTCACCACACAGTGGCCACCCACCTGCAGGCCTTCACCACACAGTGGCCACCCACCTGCAAGTCTTCACCACACAGTGGCCACCCACCTGCAAGCCTTCACCACCAGTGGCCACCCACCTGCAAGTCTTCACCACACAGTGGCCACCCACCTGCAGGCCTTCACCACACAGTGGCCACCCACCTGCAAGCCTTCACCACCAGTGGCAACCCACCAGCAGGCCTTCACCACACAGTGGCCACCCACCTGCAAGTCTTCACCACCAGTGGCCACCCACCTGCAAGCCTTCACCACCAGTGGCTACCCACCTGCAGGTCTTCACCACAGAGTGGCCACCCACCTGCAAGTCTTCACCACCAGTGGCCACCAACCTGCAAGTCTTCACCACCAGTGGCCACCCACCTGCAAGTCTTCACCACCAGTGGCCACCCACCTGCAAGTCTTCACCACCAGTGGCCACCCACCTGCAAGTCTTCACCACCAGTGGCCACCCACCTGCAAGTCTTCACCACCAGTGGCCACCCACCTGCAGGCCTTCACCACCAGTGGCCACCCACCTGCAAGTCTTCACCACACAGTGGCCACCCACCTGCAAGTCTTCACCACCAGTGGCCACCCACCTGCAAGTCTTCACCACACAGTGGCCACCCACCTGCAGGCCTTCACCACCAGTGGCCACCCACCTGCAAGTCTTCACAACCAGTGGCCACCCACCTGCAAGTCTTCAACACCAGTGGCCACCCACCTGCAGGTCTTCACCACCAGTGGCCACCCACCTGCAAGTCTTCACCACACAGTGGCCACCCACCTGCAGGCCTTCACCACCAGTGGCCACCCACCTGCAAGTCTTCACCACCAGTGGCCACCCACCTGCAAGTCTTCACCACACAGTGGCCACCCACCTGCAGGCCTTCACCACCAGTGGCCACCCACCTGCAAGTCTTCACCACCAGTGGCCACCCACCTGCAAGTCTTCACCACCAGTGGCCACCCACCTGCAGGTCTTCACCACCAGTGGCCACCCACCTGCAAGTCTTCACCACACAGTGGCCACCCACCTGCAGGCCTTCACCACCAGTGGCCACCCACCTGCAAGTCTTCACCACCAGTGGCCACCCACCTGCAAGTCTTCACCACCAGTGGCCACCCACCTGCAGGTCTTCACCACCAGTGGCCACCCACCTGCAGGTCTTCACCACCAGTCGGCACCCACCTGCAGGCCTTCACCACCAGTGGCCACCCACTTGCAAGTCTTCACCACCAGTGGCCACCCACCTGCAAGTCTTCACCACCAGCGACCACCCACCTGCAAGTCTTCACCACCAGTGGCCACCCACCTGCAAGTCTTCACCACCAGCGGCCACCCACCTGCAAGTCTTCACCACCAGTGGCCACCCACCTGCAAGTCTTCACCACCAGTGGCCACCCACCTGCAAGCCTTCACCACCAGTGGCCACCCACCTGCAGGCCTTCAACACCAGTGGCCACCCACCTGCAGGTCTTCACCACACAGTGGCCACCCACCTGCAGGCCTTCACCACCAGTGGCCACCCACCTGCAAGTCTTCACCACCAGTGGCCACCCACCTGCAAGTCTTCACCACCAGTGGCCACCCACCTGCAAGTCTTCACCACCAGTGGCCACTCACCTGCAAGTCTTCACCACCAGTGGCCACCCACCTGCAAGTCTTCACCACCAGTGGCCACCCACCTGCAAGCCTTCACCACCAGTGGCCACCCACCTGCAAGCCTTCACCACCAGTGGCCACCCACCTGCAAGCCTTCACCACCAGTGGCCACCCACCTGCAAGTCTTCACCACCAGCGGCCACCCACCTGCAACTCTTCACCACCAGTGGCCACCCACCTGCAGGCCTTCACGACACAGTGGCCACCCACCTGCAGGCCTTCACCACCAGTGGCCACCCACCTGCAGGCCTTCACCACCAGTGGCCACCCACCTGCAGGCCTTCACCACCAGTGGCCACCCACCTGCAGGTCTTCACCACCAGTGGCCACCCACCTGCAGGCCTTCACCACCAGTGGCCTCCCACCTGCAGGCCTTCACCACCAGTGGCCACCCCACCTGCAAGTCTTCACCACCAGTGGCCACCCACCTGCAGGTCTTCACCACCAGTGGCAACCCACCTACAGGTCTTCACCACACAGTGGCCACCCACCTGCAAGTCTTCACCACCAGCGGCCACCCACCTGCAAGTCTTCACCACCAGTGGCCACCCACCTGCAAGTCTTCACCACCAGTGGCCACCCATATGCAGGCCTTCACCACCAGTGGCCACCCACCTGCAAGTCTTCACCACCAGTGGCCACCCACCTGCAAGTCTTCACCACCAGTGGCCACCCACCTGCAAGTCTTCACCACCAGTGCCCTCCCACCTGCAGGCCTTCACCACACAGTGGCCACACACCTGCAAGTCTTCACGACCAGTGGCAACCCACCTGCAAGTCTTCACCACCAGTGGCCACCCACCTGCAAGTCTTCACCACCAGTGGCCACCCACCTGCAAGTCTTCACCACCAGTGGCAACCCACCTGCAAGTCTTCACCACCAGTGGCCACCCACCTGCAGGCCTTCACCACCAGTGGCCACCCACCTGCAGGCCTTCACCACACAGTGGCCACCACCTGCAAGTCTTCACCACCAGTGGCCACCCACCTGCAAGTCTTCACCACCAGTGGCCACCCACCTGCAAGTCTTCACCACCAGTGGCCACCCACCTGCAGGTCTTCACCACCAGTGGCCACCCACCTGCAAGTCTTCACCACACAGTGGCCACCCACCTGCAGGTCTTCACCACCAGTGGCAACCCACCTGCAGGCCTTCACCACCAGTGGCCACCCACCTGCAAGTCTTCACCACACAGTGGCCACCCACCTGCAGGTCTTCACCACAGTGGCCACCCACCTGCAGGCCTTCACCACCAGTGGCCACCCACCTGCAGGTCTTCACCACACAGTGGCCACCCACCTGCAGGTCTTCACCACCAGTGGCCACCCACCTGCAGGTCTTCACCACAGTGGCCACCCACCTGCAGGCCTTCACCACCAGTGGCCACCCACCTGCAGGTCTTCACCACACAGTGGCCACCCTCCTGCAGGTCTTCACCACCAGTGGCCACCCACCTGCAAGTCTTCACCACACAGTGGCCACCCACCTGCAGGTCTTCACCACCAGTGGCCAGATGAGTGAGTGAGGCAGGTATGTGTGTCTGAGGCAGGTATGTGTGTGTGAGGCAGGTATGAGTGTGTGAGGCAGGTATGTGTGTGTGAGGCAGGTATGGTGTGAGGCAGGTATGTGTGTGTGAGGCAGGTATGTGTGGGTGGGCAGGTATGGTGGGTGGGCAGGTATGATTGTGTGAGGCAGGTATGTGTGTGTGAGGCAGGTATGTGTGAGTGAGGCAGGTATGTGTGAGTGAGGCAGGTATGTGTGTGTGAGGCAGGTATGAGTGTGTGAGGCAGGTATGTGAGAGTGAGGCAGGTATGTGTGAGTGAGGCAGGTATGTGTGTGAGGCAGTATGTGTGTGTGAGGCAGGTATGTGTGTGTGAGGCAGGTATGTGTGTGTGAGGCAGGTATGAGTGTGTGAGGCAGGTATGAGTGTGTGAGGCAGGTATGTGTGTGTGAGGCAGGTATGAGTGTGTGAGGCAGGTATGTGAGTGAGGCAGGTATGTGTGTGTGAGGCAGGTATGTGTGTGTGAGGCAGGTATGTGTGTGTGAGGCAGGTATGTGTGTGTGAGGCAGGTATGAGTGTGTGAGGCAGGTATGTGTGTGTGAGGCAGGTATGTGTGTGTGAGGCAGGTATGTGTGTGTGAGGCAGGTATGAGTGTGTGAGGCAGGTATGTGTGTGTGAGGCAGGTATGAGTGTGTGAGGCAGGTATGAGTGTGTGAGGCAGGTATGTGTGTGTGAGGCAGGTATGTGTGTGTGAGGCAGGTATGTGTGTGTGAGGCAGGTATGTGTGTGTGAGGCAGGTATGAGTGTGTGAGGCAGGTATGTGTGTTGTGAGGCAGGTATGATGTGGTGTGAGGAGGATATGAGTGGTGTGAGGCAGGTATGAGTGTGTGAGGCAGTTGTGAGTAAGGTATGTGTGTGAGGCAGGTATGTGTGTGTGAGGCAGGTATGAGTGTGTGAGGCAGGTATGTGGTGAGGCAGGTATGTGTGTGTGAGGCAGGTATGTGTGGTGAGGCAGGTATGAGTGTGTGAGGCAGGTATGTGTGAGTGAGGCAGGTATGGTGAGTGAGGCAGGTATGAGTGTGTGAGGCAGGTATGGTGGTGAGGCAGGTATGTGTGAGTGAGGCAGGTATGTTGTGAGAGGTGGTGTGAGGCAGGTATGTGTGTGTGAGGCAGGTATGTAGTGTGTGAGGCAGGTATGTGTGTGTGAGGCAGGTATGAGTGTGTGAGGCAGGTATGTGTGTGTGAGGCAGGTATGTAGTGTGTGAGGCAGGTATGAGTGTGTGAGGCAGGTATGAGTGTGTGAGGCAGGTATGGTGTGTGAGGCAGGTATGAGTGTGTGAGGCAGGTATGTGTGAGTGAGGCAGGTATGTGTGAGTGAGGCAGGTATGTGTGTGTGAGGCAGGTATGTGTAGTGAGGCAGGTATGTGTGAGTGAGGCAGGTATGAGTGATGTGAGGCAGGTATGCGTGTAGTGAGGCAGGTATGGTGTGTGAGGCAGGTATGAGTGTGTGAGGCAGGTATGAGTGAGTGAGGCAGGTATGTGTGTGTGAGGCAGGTATGGTTGCGGAGGTGTGTGAGGCAGGTATATGTGAGGATGAGGTGAGGCAGGTATGAGTGTGTGAGGCAGGTATGTGTGTGTGAGGCAGGTATGATGTGTGTGAGGCAGGTATGTGTGAGTGAGGCAGGTATGGTGTGTGAGGCAGGTATGTGATGTGTGAGGCAGGTATGTGTGTGTGAGGCAGGTTGAGGGTGTGGAGTTGAGTGTGAGGCAGGTATGAGTGTGTGAGGCAGGTATGTGTGGGCAGTAGTGTGAGGCAGGTATGTGTGAGGCAGGTATGTGTGAGGCAGGTATGTGTGAGGCAGGTATGAGTGTGAGGCAGGTATGAGGTGTGAGGCAGGTATGTTGGGAGTTGTGTGAGGCAGGTATGTGTTAGGCACACACAGGAGCTAGTCATGTAAAAATCACCTCACTTCCCTCACGACAAATCTCCATTGCTCATAGGATTAGCCCCCCCCCCTCC
>WNGS01003773.1:0-10383 GCA_020271785.1 Procambarus virginalis
AAACGAAGGAACACATTGGGCAGCCCACATGGGCTGATCCCATACACAGCCCCAAGAGCAGAGACGAGAGCGCCCATGAAGCACAGAAACCGCTCAACAGGCAAACGACAGGGGAGAGGCGGAACTAAAGAGCCAGAACCCAACCCCGCAAACACACAACACCCTCGACACAGGAAACGTACCACCACACAGGCACCCCCACCGTTGCACCGTGGAACAAGGTGGAGGCGGGGCCCCGAACTCAAGCCAGGTGAGACAAGCATAGGAGAGGGGCAGGAGTACAGGCAGGGTCGCCTCGAAAGGGCCAAGAGGCCACCCGCAGACACCCGTGAACCGAGGAAGGAATCAGGTGGAGAGAACAAGAGCAGCCCAATATGGGCTAATAGCCCAGCAGCAGGCACCTCGGGCGATACGGACCACAGTCACAAGTACGGACGTACACCCATGCCTACGCCCAAAAACAGCGTCAGGACGAAGGAAACGCCAAACCGCACCAACTCACCTGCAGAACTGTTTTAGTGCAGAGTGGTTGACAAACGGAATGCATGAGGAAGGGATGAGGTGGAGGCTGACTCCATACACAGAGTCAAGTGTAGAGATGATAAAGCCCAAGAGGCTCAGGAAGCGGACACCTGTTGATTGACCGGTGAGAGGCAGGACCAGAGAGCAGAGCTCAACCCCCGCAAACACAACTAGGAGAGTACAGCAGCACCCCAGACAACCCCCAAGCAACGGGGCACGGATGGGATGAAGAGCGAGAGGCGAAGCCCCCGAGAGAAAACGGAAGCACAACACATGTGCACACCGCCCGGAACCAAAACAAACTCACGGCGCATGCGCAGGACGCGAAGGAAAAGTAGCCCAACAGGGCGAAAAGTCGCCCAATACCGCTACAAGTAGCCCAATACTGCTACAAGTAGCCCAATACTGCTACAAGTAGCCCAATACTGCTACAAGTAGCCCAATACTGCTACAAGTAGCCTAAAACTGCTACAAGTTCCGGGACACCCAGGAGGTAAGCCGCAAAGGCCAACGGCACCGCAGACGAAGAGATGCGGTAGCCGAAAAACTCCGGAAGACGGAACCGAAGGAACCACAGGGACACGGAACCGAACCCGGGGAGGAGCAGAACCCAAGCCCAACTCGTACGCAGAGGGGGAAAGAAAAACCCCACTCCTCGCAACAGTAAGCCCCGCTCAGAAGGACGGAATCCAGGCGGGGCGCAATGGAGCACAAAGCCCCCCAAGGTCGCTCCTCCCCAACCCCAGGAGCCTCTACACTAGGCCCCGGGGCCGAGTCGACCTCCAAAGCCCCGGCCCCACAAGAAAAAGCCGGGGCAGCCGAGAGAGCTGGAAGAGAAGGGGCCCACTGGTCAGACCCCGGAGCATCGGCAGGAGGAACAGACTCGAATGCCTCCGCAGCTACCCCGGACGGGGCAACCCCGAAACTGCCCAAGTCTCAGAACCTCGAACCCCGCCCCGACCCCAAAGCCTACAGATGCGTAGGGGCCGGAAGCAGGAGGGGGGAAAATCAAGGGGCGTGGAAGAACCAAGGCCGAAAACGACCAAAACCCCCAAATGTGTCCCTACACAAGCGGGGCAGCATCGGGGCGTCCGGGGAAGCGACAAACCTGAGCGCGTTGCAACCAACCTACCCTGCAACGCGCGAGCTGCCTGCACCCACGGGAATTCATCAGCAGACTGGGTGACTGGAGTCACGAACAAGCAACAAAGCTCGCAGGACTCAGGGTCGAATGTGTCACCGACCCAACAGGCAGCATGACGGAGGCAAAAACAAGGAGAGTCACCCTGAGACAAAGGGACAGAGCAACCCTCAACTCGCACAAAGCGAGAGGGGACGCAAGGGTTTCCACAATCGGACCCGAGAGCCCCCGGGGGGTTTTCCAGGGCCCCTAGACTGGGTCTGCTAAGGGTTATCCCAGGCAGGGCACTGCTAACCGGCGCCCCAAACTACCAAGCAAACTGCTAAAGCTGAACCCACGGGACGTGTCCACTCGCGAGGGCGAAGCAGGGGGTGCCACCACACAAACGAACCTAACATAAGGGGGATGGGGACAAGGCAGACCCCCCTACCAGGCACAAACAAATATAAAAGAAAAACCACACAAGTGGACAACGTACCCAGAGGGAACAGAGCCGGCCGCTGTCATAGGTGAAAACTAGCTACGCAGTGCCCTGCGCCCCACCAGTGCTATAACTACCACTTACCCCAAGGTAAACAAGGGAGTAAAACTCCCAAACACTCGGGGCGGCCAAACGCCAAGCAGCGAAAAGCCAACAGAGGTAGACCCGAGGTGACTTGTGGAAGATAACCCCAAGCCCCAAGGGCGGTACTTACAGGGCACTCAGGGAAGGTGACCCTAAGCACATGCAGCCCGAGTACCTGAGAATACTACTCCCAGCTCACACGACCACCGTAAGAGCAGCACTGAAAACAATTCACAGCGCTGAGACAAGACTGGAGCTGGAGCCACACGACCATGCACGATCCCATCAGCCGAGGAACTGAGGTGTGGATAGCCGGCGCGGGGGTCTGGGGCTCCCCCTTCCCCCTCCCGGGGAGGGGGGAGCTGCGCAGACATGCGGCGCGGCTGGTGTGACGTCATGCTAGTTTACTCGTTTTTCTTTGGGGAGTTCTGTCCACTCGTTTGTTAATTTTTGTTGTTAACCAGAATAGGGGTTTGTTTTGTGGCGCTTACCTTTCTGGGTGCCTGTCCCGGTCGATGGCAGATATAGAATGCTCCAAATCACATGTGTATTCTATGGGCCATTGCTCCCCGTGCCTCTCTGAGGGGGCCAGGTTCTGGCTCGTGGTCCCCGGTAGGCTAGAACTCCACCCACATCGACTGATGCAAAGTAGTTAGAATATCCATATCAGCCATGGATAGCTCCGGGGAGCCGTAGGGGCTCCCCCCAGAAAGGGGGGTAACATGGCAGAAAAAATAGCAAAAATACAATTTGGTCAACAGACAGCATTGTTCAAAATAGAAGACATGGTTGACATTTTGGGGGCGAGGTTCCTTCTGGGGTTCCACTGCCAACCATTAATCAAGGAGGGGTTGTTGGAGGCTCAGTTCCTTCCCTCTAGAGAGATGATTTTCAGTCTACGGTGTCTGATCATGGCACTGTCTTTGGGTTTTCATTTATCAGGGCTTCCAGGGCTGGAAAAAAGCCCAAGAAGGGTCCACAAGTGCCCTACACCCCCTCCCTTCCTCCCCTCTGGTAGGTCTTTCATGCCTTCTATTTTTGTTTTCATTTCCAGAGTTTCTCCCAGAGTTTTGAAAATATAATTTGAAACCCTAATGGTGACCCATTTATGAAGGATTTTCCTCATTCTTTCAAGACAGTATCTGAAGGCTCATTTTATGCACACAACTATTATAATATATAATATTATAATAATGTATTTACCTGAAGATTCTGGAAGAAGTCTTTGATAAATATCGTGTAGTCTTCATAGTAAAAGTTAATTACAGTTGGATTCAAGAGGCGCTCTGGATAACCAACAGCCAGAGACATATTATTAATCTGCAAAAATAGAAAATACAGTATTGAATGTAATGAAATGCCTCTTTCTGGTGGGTCCTTGATGGATCTCTGTTGCTACCCCTCTCTACACATGTTGCTCCAGTCCCTTTTAAGTCAATGATAATGCTTATTTTGGGTAAAGTACATACATGCAAAATGGGTTACAAGCAGAATGTTAGATTTCTAAGTAGAACAAGTATATACTATGCCTATAGCCACTAATTTTCACATCATGCCTGAAATGCACTGCATTTTGGGCATAATGTGAACAAATAAATTAAAAACCAAGACTTAAAACTAATTGAGATCAAATGCAAAAGTTGAAATGAAGTAGAAAAAATCAAAAGGGTGAATTATATGTTGAATGTAAGAGCGGAACTTATCCGATTTTTACCCGATTTACCTGAGGGCCACTAATCATAATGGCCTTGGTGAGGACAGGAAGCTGGCAGCTTGTCAAAGGTCCTCTCCCATCCACCCTTCCATTTGCCTTCATGATTTTTCTAGGTATATTTTAAAACAACACAGTTTTGGCAATTACAGCTTTGGTGGGTAGGCAGTGAGTCCATGGGTTAATAACCCTGTGGGTTAAAAAGCATCTCCTCTTCTCAGTCCTACAGTGTGGCATGTTGAGCTTAAAATCGTTGCTCCATGTTTGTGTTACATCTGACCTCCTGAAGAAAGTATCCAGATCAACATCCTCTAACTTGTTCAGAATTTTAAAAGTTTCAATGAGATTGCCCTAGTTTGCAGTGTTGTTAGCCCTGTGGCCTTTAAGTGTTCCTGATAAGTGTTAAGTGTTGCACCTTCTCCACAGCAGCTATGTTCTTCTGAAAATATGGTCTGCATTCTTGGATTAACTAATCCAAATGGGGGGCACACCAGAGATTTATACAGTTGAACCATTACCTTCTCCTTATAAATAAAAGTACACTCAATTATCCCAAGAGTTTGGTTAGCTTTTCTGACTACTGCACCAACCTGCTGTGCAACTTTTAATGAGTGATGGATTTTGACTCCAAGGTCCTTTTCTTCATCAATCTGCTGTAATGTAATGCTATTAATTTGGTACTCGTGGCGTGGGTTATGCCCCACATGCATGGTTTTGCATTTGCCAATATTAAAAAGCATTTGCCAGTCTTCTGACCATTTATGGAGTTCATGTAGATCTCTTTGTAAGGCTTCAATGTCATTATCATTTCCCACTTCACCATAAATTACCAAACTGGTCACAACTACCAAATTGACAGCACTACCTTACAACAGATAGATGAAGAAAAGTCAGAAATCCACCAAAATTTGAAATTCTGACTTGGAGTCAGACAACTTTGAGTCAGAAAACTCATTAAAAGTTGCACAACAGGTGGGCGCAGCAGTCAGAGAAGCTAACCAAACCCTGGGAATAATCAAGCGTACCTTTACCTTCAAGGAAAAGAAAGTAGTCGTTCAATTGTATAAGTCTCAGGTGCAAGAGGGACCTCCACCTGGATTATTGCATCCAGGCATGGAGACCTCATCTTCAGAAAGACACAGCTGCTCTGTTGAAGGTACAACACTGGGCAACAAAAATCATACCGGAGCTTAGTCATCTATCGTATCAGGAACGGTTAAGGGGCCACTGGCCTAACAACACTGCAAACCAGGCATGACAGAGTGGATCTCATCGAAACTTTTATATAACTGAACAATTTGGATGTCGATATTTTCAATCAATATGTCGATCCAGATATTTCTTCAAAACGTCAGATGTAATAAGAATGACGAGCAACAGGTTCAAGCTCAACAAGCCACAACATAGGACTGAACAGGATGTGCTTTTTCACCCATAGGGTTGTAAACCAGTGGAACAGCCTCCCCGCCAAAACCGTAAGCGCCAAAACTCTGCTATGTTTTAAAATACAGCTGGAAAAGATCATCAGGGCAAATGGGGGGGACCACTGACATGCCACCCACTTCCTGTCCTCATCGAGGCCACTAGTGTTGGTGGTACTCGGGTAAACTCTGGTAGATCTTTGTGCTGCCTGCAAATTTGATGATGTGGTTTATAATATTCTCATATACTGTAGTAGCTTGATAATCCGAAGCCCGTAGATCCGGAAAACGCCCTAATCCGGCAAAAATCGTGGCCAGATAAAAGTAATATTCCTATCCGGACAGAATATCCATAGAAGCCAGACTACCAGATATTTGGCCAGATCAGCGTATACTGATAGAGAGCTTGAAGCCTAAAAATCTCTCCAGAACCAAGGATCGACGTGCCGCTGAATATAAAATGTGAACCTTTACCACCGAGACAAACAAGTGAAATGCCCGGCCTAACACTCGTACACCGCCACCAGGAAAGGAGTCAGTCGGGGAGGGAGGAAAGGAGTCAGGAACGGCGGCAGTAGAATATGTGGCGAGTGTTTGTGTGTGTACCATATGTATCTGGCATTAGCCCTACCAAGGGAGGGTGGCAGTTGAAGGTGTTATAAGAGTTGTTGAATTATATTGCTTTCTTATTGCTGTGGAGAGCTAGTTACGAATATTAACCCTTAACCCTTGCGTTGCTCAGGGCTATTTGGCTATTGTCATCCACAGGTGCATAACAACAAGAATGTAACAACTCTTGTATATATCTCAAAAAAAAAAAATATATATATATATATATATATAACTGAAAACTCACACCCCAGAAGTGACTCGAACCCATACTCCCAGGAGCAAAGCAACTGGTAACTACAGGGCGCCTTAATCCGCTTGACCATCACGACCGGACATAAGGAAGTGATAGCCTGAGCTATATGAACCACTTCCCCGCCGGCACCTGGATGGTTATCTTGGGCATAGCATTTTATCAAATCACCTCATTTTTTTGGGGCAACACGTGAGGAACACAAATGCAAACAAGCCTGAATGGTCCCCAGGACTAGATACAACTGAAAACTCACACCCCAGAAGTGACTCGAACCCATACTCCCAGGAGCAAAGCAACTGGTAACTACAGGGCGCCTTAATCCGCTTGACCATCACGACCGGACATAAGGAAGTGATAGCCTGAGCTATATGAACCACTTCCCCGCCGGCACCTGGATGGTTATCTTGGGCATAGCATTTTATCAAATCACCTCATTTTTTGGGGCAACACGTGAGGAACACAAATGCAAACAAGCCTGAATGGTCCCCAGGACTAGATACAACTGAAAACTCACACCCCAGAAGTGACTCGAACCCATACTCCCAGGAGCAAGCAACTGGTATGTACAGGGCGCCTTAAACCGCTTGACCATCACGACCGGACATAAGGAAGTGATAGCCTGAGCTATATGAACCACTTCCCCGCCGGCACCTGGATGGTTATCTTGGGCATAGCATTTTATCAAATCACCTCATTTTTTGGGGCAACACGTGAGGAACACAAATGCAAACAAGCCTGAATGGTCCCCAGGACTAGATACAACTGAAAACTCACACCCCAGAAGTGACTCGAACCCATACTCCCAGGAGCAACGCAACTGGTATGTACAGGGCGCCTTAATCCGCTTGACCATCACGACCGGACATAAGGAAGTGATAGCCTGAGCTATATGAACCACTTCCCCGCCGGCACCTGGATGGTTATCTTGGGCATAGCATTTTATCAAATCACCTCATTTTTTGGGGCAACACGTGAGGAACACAAATGCAAACAAGCCTGAATGGTCCCCAGGACTAGATACAACTGAAAACTCACACCCCAGAAGTGACTCGAACCCATACTCCCAGGAGCAAAGCAACTGGTATGTACAGGGCGCCTTAATCCGCTTGACCATCACGACCGGACATAAGGAAGTGATAGCCTGAGCTATATGAACCACTTCCCCGCCGGCACCTGGATGGTTATCTTGGGCATAGCATTTTATCAAATCACCTCATTTTTTGGGGCAACACGTGAGGAACACAAATGCAAACAAGCCTGAATGGTCCCCAGGACTAGATACAACTGAAAACTCACACCCCAGAAGTGACTCGAACCCATACTCCCAGGAGCAACGCAACTGGTATGTACAGGGCGCCTTAATCCGCTTGACCATCACGACCGGACATAAGGAAGTGATAGCCTGAGCTATATGAACCACTTCCCCGCCGGCACCTGGATGGTTATCTTGGGCATAGCATTTTATCAAATCACCTCATTTTTTGGGGCAACACGTGAGGAACACAAATGCAAACAAGCCTGAATGGTCCCCAGGACTAGATACAACTGAAAACTCACACCCCAGAAGTGACTCGAACCCATACTCCCAGGAGCAACGCAACTGGTATGTACAGGGCGCCTTAAACCGCTTGACCATCACGACCGGACATAAGGAAGTGATAGCCTGAGCTATATGAACCACTTCCCCGCCGGCACCTGGATGGTTATCTTGGGCATAGCATTTTATCAAATCACCTCATTTTTTGGGGCAACACGTGAGGAACACAAATGCAAACAAGCCTGAATGGTCCCCAGGACTAGATACAACTGAAAACTCACACCCCAGAAGTGACTCGAACCCATACTCCCAGGAGCAACGCAACTGGTATGTACAGGGCGCCTTAACCGCTTGACCATCACGACCGGACATAAGGAAGTGATAGCCTGAGCTATATGAACCACTTCCCCGCCGGCACCTGGATGGTTATCTTGGGCATAGCATTTTATCAAATCACCTCATTTTTTGGGGCAACACGTGAGGAACACAAATGCAAACAAGCCTGAATGGTCCCCAGGACTAGATACAACTGAAAACTCACACCCCAGAAGTGACTCGAACCCATACTCCCAGGAGCAAAGCAACTGGTAACTACAGGGCGCCTTAATCCGCTTGACCATCACGACCGGACATAAGGAAGTGATAGCCTGAGCTATATGAACCACTTCCCCGCCGGCACCTGGATGGTTATCTTGGGCATAGCATTTTATCAAATCACCTCATTTTTTGGGGCAACACGTGAGGAACACAAATGCAAACAAGCCTGAATGGAAGTGGTTCATATAGCTCAGGCTATCACTTCCTTATGTCCGGTCGTGATGGTCAAGCGGATTAAGGCGCCCTGTAGTTACCAGTTGCTTTGCTCCTGGGAGTATGGGTTCGAGTCACTTCTGGGGTGTGAGTTTTCAGTTGTATCTAGTCCTGGGGACTATTCAGGCTTGTTTGCATATATATATATATATATATATATATATATATATATATATATATATATATATATATATATATATATTTTTTTTTTTTTTTTCTTCTAAATCTGTTAATTTGTGTTCTCTGATCATGGGAAAAATAATAAAAAAAATCGTAAGTGGCATATCTTGCCTCCTATAGGGCAGGGAAGTCCAGCAAAAATACAGGCGCCAACTCATCATGCATCCCAGATGGTCTGCTCCGCCCCAGCTGTCAGGCAGGAGTGGCCACAGAGAGATAATTACCTAATTATTTCAATGTCTCCGATTGATTTTTTCTTTTTTTTTTTCTTTTTTTTGCTGTAATATTATTCAATAGTGTGTAGTGTGATATATTTATATAATAAATGTGTGAATCATCACTGTACTCAAAATTATGGTGTGCATATTGTTGATTCAATTATTATGTTCAAGCAGTGAACAAATACTTTGTCAGTTATTACACTATATACACAGGTTATATATGTATTTGCATGTTTTGTTCACCATAATGAACCACTAAGTTGGTATTATGAGTCAACAAGCAACAAGGAGTGACCGCACACACCAGCCAGCCACTCGCTGCCACTCGGTCCTCAACACCTGATTCACCCACATTCTCCTCTCACTTACTGTTTATTTTATTTTATTCACTATATACAGACGATATATATAGTATCTACATGTTTTGTTCACCACAATTGTACAACTAAGCTGATATAGTTAGTTCAGGCACTAAATTAAGAGACGTTGCTACACACAGTCAGCTCGCTGCTGCCTCCCTCACACATTCAAGGTCAGACGCACTAAAATTTCTCCCCCAACAATACTGTTTGTGCTGTTTTACCCTAAATACACACATTATATATAAGTATTTACATGTTTTGTTGACCATAACTGTTCAACTAAGCCGGGTATAGTTCCCAAAGAGCATAGTGGCCACCCCTACCCAGCATCATGCATACATCATGCCTACCAGCAATCATGCAGATGTTGCCACCTCTCTCACCAAAATGGCTTCTTCCCCACACTCCTTTTGCTGTTATTATAATATATTATACACGTTATATATGAGTATCTACATTGGTGTTCACCATAACGAACCACTAAGTTTGTATGCCGAGTGGCAGTAAGTAGTAGCCCGCCACTGGCTGTCACTCGCTCCTCCATCACCTCAACTGACTTGCCACCATTCTCCTCCCACCATACTGTTTTTGCTTTTATTCACTATATACAGACGTTATATATAAGTATCTGCATGTTTGTTCACCATAGCAAACAACTAACTGGTATAGTGAGTCCAGACAATAAAAGGGCTCACACAGAGTCAGCAGAGAATGCTACCTCCCTCCCCACCACTACAGTGCTAATTATCACAACAATCCTGCTATTATCAGAATCCTGGTCATTTTTATCACAGTCAGGGGTCTTCTGTAATACTATCATCGCTAAATAATAGCATGTACATATATATATGGCATTTTGTGAGCTCATGCTATGTGCACCAGCCTTGGTGGCTCACCACTACTGAGGCCTTCACACCCGGGAATGTGGACAACGATTTTTTTTTTTAAATGGCATCTGTTTTACAAGAGCCCTGATGTAGGCGAGGCAAACCCTGTGTATCCGCGGACTGTTTAACACGTTCGCATGCCAAGGACTCTACCCGCGAGT
>WNGS01003774.1:0-10202 GCA_020271785.1 Procambarus virginalis
GGCCGGGACCAGGACCCGGGTAATCCAGGCGGGCCGGGACCAGGACCGGGGTAATCCACGCAGGCCGGGACCAGGACCCGGGTAATCCACGCGTTCCAGGACCAGGACCCGGGTAATCCCGCGGGCCGGGACCAGAACCGGGTAATCCACGCAGGGCCGGGACCAGGACCCGGTAATCCACGCGGGCCGGGACCAGGACCCAGGTAAATCCACGCGGCCGGGACCAGGACCCGGGTAATCCACGCGGGCCAGGACCAGGACCCGGTAATCCACGCGGGCCGGGACAGGACACCCGGGTAATCCACGCGGGCCGGGACCAGGACCCGGGTAATCCACGCGGGCCGGACCAGACCCGGTAATCGACGCGGGCCGGGACCAGGACCCGGGTAATCCACGCGGGCCGGGACCAGGACCCGGGTAATCCAGGCGGGCCGGGACCAGGACCCGGTGGATTTGTTCACTTGATCCGTCACGCTGTTGTTATTTGTGTGTGTAATGAAGTAAGGTGAAGAGGAAGAACAGACTACTGACATAGCTCGAGTGTATGAGGGGACTGACACAGCTCGAGTGTATGAGAGGGACTGACACAGCTCGAGTGTATGAGGGGACTGACACAGCTCGAGTGTATGAGGGACTGACACAGCTCGAGTGTATGAGGGGACTGACACAGCTCGAGTGTATGAGGGGACTGACACAGCTCGAGTGTATGAGGGGACTGACACAGCTCGAGTGTATGAGGGGACTGACACAGCTCGAGTGTATGAGGGGACTGACACAGCTCGAGTGTATGAGGGGACTGACACAGCTCGAGTGTATGAGGGGACTGACACAGCTCGAGTGTATGAGGGGACTGACACAGCTCGAGTGTATGAGGGGACTGACACAGCTCGAGTGTATGAGGGGACTGACACAGCTCGAGTGTATGAGGGGACTGACACAGCTCGAGTGTATGAGGGGACTGACACAGCTCGAGTGTATGAGGGGACTGACACAGCTCGAGTGTATGAGGGGACTGACACAGCTCGAGTGTATGAGGGGACTGACACAGCTCGAGTGTATGAGGGGACTGACATAGCTCGAGTGTATGAGGGGACTGACATAGCTCGAGTGTATGAGGGGACTGACACAGCTCGAGTGTATGAGGGGACTGACATAGCTGGAGTGTATGAGGGGACTGACACAGCTCGAGTGTATGAGGGGACTGACACAGCTCGAGTGTATGAGGGGACTGACACAGCTCGAGTGTATGAGGGGACTGACACAGCTCGAGTGTATGAGGGGACTGACACAGCTCGAGTGTATGAGGGGACTGACACAGCTCGAGTGTATGAGGGGACTGACATAGCTCGAGTGTATGAGGGGACTGACATAGCTCGAGTGTATGAGGGGACTGACACAGCTCGAGTGTATGAGGGGACTGACACAGCTCGAGTGTATGAGGGGACTGACACAGCTCGAGTGTATGAGGGGACTGACATAGCTGAGTGTATGAGGGGACTGACATAGCTCGAGTGTATGAGGGGACTGACATAGCTCGAGTGTATGAGGGGACTGACACAGCTCGAGTGTATGAGGGGACTGACACAGCTCGAGTGTATGAGGGGACTGACATAGCTCGAGTGTATGAGGGGACTGACACAGCTCGAGTGTATGAGGGGACTGACATAGCTCGAGTGTATGAGGGGACTGACACAGCTCGAGTGTATGAGGGGACTGACACAGCTCGAGTGTATGAGGGGACTGACACAGCTCGAGTGTATGAGGGGACTGACACAGCTCGAGTGTATGAGGGGACTGACATAGCTGGAGTGTATGAGGGGACTGACATAGCTGGAGTGCATGAGGGGACTGACATAGCTGGAGTGTATGAGGGGACTGACACAGCTCGAGTGTATGAGGGGACTGACACAGCTCGAGTGTATGAGGGGACTGACACAGCTCGAGTGTATGAGGGGACTGACACAGCTCGAGTGTATGAGGGGACTGACACAGCTCGAGTGTATGAGGGGACTGACACAGCTCGAGTGTATGAGGGGACTGACACAGCTCGAGTGTATGAGGGGACTGACACAGCTCGAGTGTATGAGGGGACTGACATAGCTGGAGTGTATGAGGGGACTGACACAGCTCGAGTGTATGAGGGGACTGACATAGCTGGAGTGTATGAGGGGACTGACATAGCTCGAGTGTATGAGGGGACTGACACAGCTCGAGTGCATGAGGGGACTGACATAGCTCGAGTGTATGAGGGGACTGACACAGCTCGAGTGTATGAGGGGACTGACACAGCTCGAGTGTATGAGGGGGACTGACATAGCTGGAGTGCATGAGGGGACTGACACAGCTCGAGTGTATGAGGGGACTGACACAGCTCGAGTGTATGAGGGGACTGACACAGCTGGAGTGCATGAGGGGACTGACATAGCTCGAGTGCATGAGGGGACTGACACAGCTCGAGTGTATGAGGGGACTGACATAGCTGGAGTGTATGAGGGGACTGACATAGCTGGAGTGTATGAGGGGACTGACACAGCTCGAGTGTATGAGGGGACTGACACAGCTGGAGTGTATGAGGGGACTGACATAGCTGGAGTGTATGAGGGGACTGACATAGCTCGAGTGCATGAGGGGACTGACATAGCTCGAGTGTATGAGGGGACTGACATAGCTGGAGTGTATGAGGGGACTGACATAGCTCGAGTGCATGAGGGGACTGACATAGCTGGAGTGTATGAGGGGACTGACATAGCTCGAGTGTATGAGGGGACTGACACAGCTCGAGTGCATGAGGGGACTGACACAGCTCGAGTGCATGAGGGGACTGACATAGCTGGAGTGCATGAGGGGACTGACATAGCTCGAGTGTATGAGGGGACTGACACAGCTCAAGTGCATGAGGGGACTGACATAGCTCGAGTGTATGAGGGGACTGACACAGCTCGAGTGCATGAGGGGACTGACATAGCTGGAGTGTATGAGGGGACTGACATAGCTCGAGTGCATGAGGGGACTGACATAGCTCGAGTGCATGAGGGGACTGACATAGCTCGAGTGTATGAGGGGACTGACATAGCTCGAGTGCATGAGGGGACTGACATAGCTGGAGTGCATGAGGGGACTGACATAGCTCGAGTGTATGAGGGGACTGACATAGCTCGAGTGTATGAGGGGACTGACACAGCTCGAGTGCATGAGGGGACTGACATAGCTCGAGTGTATGAGGGGACTGACATAGCTCGAGTGCATGAGGGGACTGACATAGCTCGAGTGTATGAGGGGACTGACATAGCTCGAGTGTATGAGGGGACTGACATAGCTCGAGTGTATGAGGGGACTGACATAGCTCGAGTGTATGAGGGGACTGACATAGCTCGAGTGTATGAGGGGACTGACATAGCTCGAGTGCATGAGGGGACTGACATAGCTCGAGTGCATGAGGGGACTGACATAGCTCGAGTGTATGAGGGGACTGACATAGCTCGAGTGTATGAGGGGACTGACATAGCTCGAGTGCATGAGGGGACTGACATAGCTCGAGTGTATGAGGGGACTGACACAGCTCGAGTGTATGAGGGGACTGACATAGCTCGAGTGTATGAGGGGACTGACATAGCTCGAGTGCATGAGGGGACTGACATAGCTCGAGTGCATGAGGGGACTGACATAGCTCGAGTGTATGAGGGGACTGACACAGCTCGAGTGTATGAGGGGACTGACGTAGCTCGAGTGTATGAGGGGACTGACATAGCTCGAGTGCATGAGGGGACTGACACAGCTCGAGTGTATGAGTGGACTGACACAGCTCGAGTGTATGAGGGGACTGACATAGCTGGAGTGTATGAGGGGACTGACATAGCTGGAGTGCATTAGGGGACTGACATAGCTGGAGTGCATGAGGGGACTGACATAGCTCGAGTGTATGAGGGGACTGACATAGCTCGAGTGCATTAGGGGACTGACATAGCTGGAGTGTATGAGGGGACTGACATAGCTCGAGTGCATTAGGGGACTGACATAGCTGGAGTGTATGAGGGGACTGACATAGCTCGAGTGCATTAGGGGACTGACATAGCTGGAGTGTATGAGGGGACTGACATAGCTGGAGTGTATGAGGGGACTGACATAGCTCGAGTGCATGAGGGGATTGACAAATCTCTCTTGAAGGAGATTATCGTAACAACAGTTTTGGCCAGGAAGTGAATGTCATGTGGTGAAGATATTGAGCACATGAGCACATTAGATATACGTACAGTTTTGACCAAAGGTTCACCTCAGTTACAGAGGAGACAGTCACGTGTGATATAAGACAATTAACAACATGTTTGTGACATGGTGTAACGGGAGTGTTGAGGAGAGTTCAAGAAGAGTACACTGAGGGGTTGTGGGTCCAGCTTCAGTTAATATCAATATTTGCCATCGTCGTTTATTTGTATTAAATGTTCTATTTTTTGACTTGGGAGTTTATTTTCTACCTCTGCAGGTGTGGAAGTGAACCGAGAGTAATTAAAGCCCATCACTGTTTCTCGAATACATATGGATACAAATCAGGATGGGAATAATCAAATTAGTGAGAAAATCCTTAGGAGCCGTGATGAGGATTGGAACCTATGTGGTGGGTATTCCCATGCACACACCCCAGACAATCAGACCACATGGAAAAGGACTGCAATCTGGAGTTCTGCTGAACACACGAGGGTTTCCCAAGGCTTCTACTGAAGCCGGACCAGGATTTTCACACAATCCCCCCCCCACCATGCAATATGACAAAGTGCATGTGGTAATCACATCTTAGTGTCATTACTCTGTGTATTAAAAAAGAGGAGCATCAGAGGTAGAACATTCCTAGATGACAGCGAGTGCATGGGGGGATTGTGTGAAAATCCTGGTCAGGCTTCAGTGGAAGCCTCAGGAAACCCTCGTGTGTTCAGCAGAACTCCAGGTTGCAATCCGTTTCCATGTTGTGGCCTGATTGTCTGAGGTGTGTGTGGTGGACTACCAAACACATGGGTTGTTAGCGTGATTACTCGCTGGGAATCAAATTAGTATTGGTGAAGAGTGCTAAACATGCTCTCGTACTGATTTTTAAGGCTTACACTAACTTCTTTGTCGTCCTCTGTGCATGAAACTTCGTTTATAATAATAGGTCCAATACTGGAGGAGATTTTTATTACGATTTCACATACCTGAAGAAATATTTTGGAGTGTTCTTTTTCTCTTGAGTTGCTTTCTGTTCTAATTTACAACGCTTTACAAAAATGTAAAAACATCATTGCTATGTATTCTTATATACCCAATGCACCAGCTTGTATATAAAAAATAAATAAATAAATGTCATTTCTCCAATCTGGTATGGTTGGTGCACGTATGGTTGATGTGAGGCCTCACCAGGTGACTCTCTGGGTGTTACTGGCATCAGTGAAGTGCCAGAAGCAGAGCTTTCTTTCCTTCACAGTTGAGGGGAGGAACCAGTGGAGCTGGGGGTGGCCAAAGCCTCACAGGGACAACGACTATCCAAAGTGGACCTTTGGGCTCATATTGCTGCTCACCAACGTTGCTGTATATATATATATGTTAAGGGGGAGTAACCTACAGCATAAATGGAAAACATAGCCTGGCCAAATATCAATAAGTGTCTAGGGAAGTGAAAGGCTAACAAAAAATATTCCAGTTTACGGGCATTAACATAACAAAAAAAAGAATACAATCTATAAACTCACACTCAATGATTTATCCAGCTTCTCAAAGCTGGGCATGATCATCAACAGGTCTCAAAACTGCATACAATCAGCACTAGCTGATGCCAGGCTCTATCGTGGCGCGGTGGGACACTAGCGCTTATTATGCTGCTAATACCAATACAGGGTGGTGGTGGTGGTGTCACAACCATTAACAAATGAGGTATGAGGAATCAATATCATATACAGCACAATGGCATCACTTAAGATCCTCAGGTACCCACCTCACTAAGATATATAACAGCAACTATCACCTGGTATACAGGCTGCACAATGGTAGAATTGATCCATGGTATACATTACTAATACATGACAAATATCCTAGCAGTCAAATGGCACAAATAAGGTCACAAAACCTGGACCGTAGCGGCAACACATGCGCTCGACTGAGACAATCAAAGAGTGACCGGGCCCCAGAGCCATGCTGGCCGGGAGCGACACTGTATCCACCTCTATGAGTCAGCTGACTCCTCTCTTTCAAATATCTCAAGCTCATATACAGACATATCTCGATCAAGAACTTCTAATTCATATATCAACAAAATAAAGACTATAATACACAACTTTACATAATAATACATATCAATAATTCAGTACATTAAAATTATATCATGATATAAAAATATGTGAACAAAGAATTCATATTGGCAAGACATGGTAACACTGGCGGGAGAGGGGAGGAGGAGGAGGGGTTAAGGGAGGATTTCAAGACTTCTGTCCGCCAGCCATTATACACACGTATACATGAATACAATATAAAGTATATATATATACAACATGTGTATCAAAACCATGTCTATGTGGTATACATCTCACAGTGCCAAAATCTAATTTAATGTTAGAGGACAATGCAATGAACAATAATGAAAGGGAAATTACACAGTATACATGACAGTAATACATCCGAATTTATATATTCTCCATCATAGTTCACATAATATTTCCCATACAGCATTATGAAGCATTCTATAATATAAGCATATACGGATGTTTTTCAAGCTAAATGACATTAGGCTACTGCTATTCACTAGACTTCTAATATATATATCTACAAATACATGGCAAGCACTTATAGTACAAAAATATAATATTCATAGATATATGTGGAATACATTGGCAATACATATTTAATACTAGTGTGTTGTCGAAAAAAGAATAACTACATAAATTAATATTAGTGATACTAGGCTAATCAACCAAGACATCACTATATAGTTGAAGCACATCATACACCAGCTACAGTATGATCATAC
The DNA here is from genome assembly GCA_020271785.1 of Procambarus virginalis. Taxonomy (NCBI): domain Eukaryota; kingdom Metazoa; phylum Arthropoda; class Malacostraca; order Decapoda; family Cambaridae; genus Procambarus; species Procambarus virginalis. The sequence continues at coordinate 6,989 of WNGS01003774.1, forward strand.
TGGTGTATGTGTGGTCATAACACCACCTCACACCCATATGGTAATATCACAACACACCATGGACCAGTATGGTAATATCACAACACACCATGGACCAGTATGGTAATATCACAACACACCATGGACCAGTATGGTAATATCACAACACACCATGGACCAGTATGGTAATATCACAACACACCATGGACCAGTATGGTAATATCACAACACACCATGGTCCAGTATGGTAATATCACAACACACCATGGACCAGTATGGTAATATCACAACACACCATGGACCAGTATGGTAATATCACAACACACCATGGTCCAGTATGGTAATATCACAACACACCATGGTCCAGTATGGTAATATCACAACACACCATGGTCCAGTATGGTAATATCACAACACACCATGGACCAGTATGGTAATATCACAACACACCATGGACCAGTATGGTAATATCACAACACACCATGGTCCAGTATGGTAATATCACAACACACCATGGACCAGTATGGTAATATCACAACACACCATGGACCAGTATGGTAATATCACAACACACCATGGTCCAGTATGGTAATATCACAACACACCATGGACCAGTATGGTAATATCACAACACACCATGGTCCAGTATGGTAATATCACAACACACCATGGACCAGTATGGTAATATCACAACACACCATGGACCAGTATGGTAATATCACAACACACCATGGACCAGTATGGTAATATCACAACACACCATGGTCCAGTATGGTAATATCACAACACACCATGGTCCAGTATGGTAATATCACAACACACCATGGACCAGTATGGTAATATCACAACACACCATGGACCAGTATGGTAATATCACAACACACCATGGACCAGTATGGTAATATCACAACACACCATGGACCAGTATGGTAATATCACAACACACCATGGACCAGTATGGTAATATCACAACACACCATGGACCAGTATGGTAATATCACAACACACCATGGACCAGTATGGTAATATCACAACACACCATGGACCAGTATGGTAATATCACAACACACCATGGACCAGTATGGTAATATCACAACACACCATGGACCAGTATGGTAATATCAAAACACACCATTCACCAGTATGGTAATATCACAACACTCCATGGACCAGTATGGGAATATCACAACACACCATGGACCAGTATGGTAATATCGCAACACACCATGGTCCAGTATGGTAATATCACAACACACCATGAAGTATGGTAATATCACAACACACCATGGACCAGTATGGTAATATCACAACACACCATGGACCAGTATGGTAATATCACAACACACCATGGACCAGTATGGTAATATCACAACACACCATGGACCAGTATGGTAATATCACAACACACCATGGACCAGTATGGTAATATCACAACACACCATGGTCCAGTATGGTAATATCACAACACACCATGGACCAGTATGGTAATATCACAACACACCATGGACCAGTATGGTAATATCACAACACACCATGGACCAGTATGGTAATATCACAACACACCATGGACCAGTATGGTAATATCACAACACACAATGGTCCAGTATGGTAATATCACAACACACCATGGACCAGTATGGTAATATCACAACACACCATGGACCAGTATGGTAATATCACAACACACCATGGACCAGTATGGTAATATCACAACACACCATGGACCAGTATGGTAATATCACAACACACCATGGTCCAGTATGGTAATATCACAACACACCATGGTCCAGTATGGTAATATCACAACACACCATGGACCAGTATGGTAATATCACAACACACCATGGACCAGTATGGTAATATCACAACACACCATGGACCAGTATGGTAATATCACAACACACCATGGACCAGTATGGTAATATCACAACACACCATGGACCAGTATGGTAATATCACAACACACCATGGACCAGTATGGTAATATCACAACACATAGTCCAGTATGGTAATATCACAACACACCATGGACCAGTATGGTAATATCACAACACACTATGGACCAGTATGGTAATATCACAACACACCATGGACCAGTATGGTAATATCACAACACACCATGGACCAGTATGGTAATATCACAACACACCATGGTCCAGTATGGTAATATCACAACACACCATGGACCAGTATGGTAATATCACAACACACCATGGACCAGTATGGTAATATCACAACACACCATGGACCAGTATGGTAATATCACAACACACCATGGACCAGTATGGTAATATCACAACACACCATGGACCAGTATGGTAATATCACAACACACCATGGACCAGTATGGTAATATCACAACACACCATGGACCAGTATGGTAATATCACAACACACCATGGACCAGTATGGTAATATCACAACACACCATGGACCAGTATGGTAATATCACAACACACCATGGACCAGTATGGTAATATCACAACACACCATGGACCAGTATGGTAATATCACAACACACCATGGACCAGTATGGTAATATCACAACACACCATGGACCAGTATGGTAATATCACAACACACCATGGTCCAGTATGGTAATATCACAACACACCATGGACCAGTATGGTAATATCACAACACACCATGGACCAGTATGGTAATATCACAACACACCATGGTCCAGTATGGTAATATCACAACACACCATGGACCAGTATGGTAATATCACAACACACCTGAGTGATTGTGAGTTGATGGTGACATAGCATTGATAGTAATATAATAGATATTGTGATAGTGATAGTGAGGTGGTGATATGAGAGTGATAGTGAGGTGATAGTAATATAGCTGTGATAGTAGGTGATATAGATGTGATAGTGAGGCAATATAGCAATGTTAGTATAGTGATGATATAGCAGTGATACTGAGGTGATGGTGATATGACAGTAATGGTGATATAGCAGTGATGGTGCAGTAGTGGTGCTGTAGCAGTGATAGTGATATATCAGTGAATGTAAGGAGGAAATATCAATGTGAGGTGATAATGCAGAGAAAGTGAAATGATGTTGGTGTAGCAGTGATAGTGTTATGTGATAGTGAGCTGTGGTGATATAACAGTGACAACAGGTCATATGGTGACATCAACAATTTCTTACTGAACGTGGTCATAGATGACCCCAAGTGTAGGGCCTGAGGTGATGGTGATATATAGAGGTGATAGTGAAGCTATAGT
>WNGS01003774.1:39463-55959 GCA_020271785.1 Procambarus virginalis
TTTTGTGTATCTCAGAACAAATTTGTCTAATAAGCAAAATATTTATTCTACCAAATAAATGTTGATGTGACTGAGTCTGGAAAGTGGCTGGTCTGTTATCATTTGATCTATATTCGTAAAGGAAAGAAGGCAATTAGATTTTCTTAAGAATAGCAAATATAGTTAAGTAAATCAATCATAAGTGCTTTACTACATCTTAAATATTTATTCAAATTTAGAAAATTTTATCTTTTGGTGACCAGGATACATGGCGATAGTTTATGTTTCTCTTCCTCTTGTTCCTCTCTTTATTCCTCTCTTTTTCACCTTCTTACTGCAGACGATGGTGTGCTGAGAACAAAGGAAGGGAAAACTTTGGCCCAAGATGAGTGGTGAGACACGAAGGAACTAACACATAACAGAAGGAAGAAAGTACGAAAATACTTGAGAGATGACTGCAGGCAAAAGAGAAAACAAGTGAAAAATTACAAACTCGGAGCCTGATAGAAATTCTTGGAAAAAAAAACATATCTGACAAGACTGTAACAATAGACGGAAGAAGCCGATTTATACCGATTGTAGCTGGAGAACTGTGAGCAGTTTACCACAGTTGGTGACACGAGCAAGGTTTACACAGGTACCACAGGGAGAGACAGAGTCTACCACGAGAGAGTCTACCCACAGTGGGAGACGGGCCAGAGTCTACCACAGTGGGAGAGACGGGCCAGAGTCTACCACAGTGGGAGAGGCCAGAGTTACCACGGGAAATGTCTACATGGAGGGGGGGGGATTCAGTAAGCCTGCCACAGTGTCACAGGGGGTCAATAGGCCTGCTAGAGTGTCACAGGGGATCAGTTGGCCTGTTACAGGGGTCAATAGGCCTGTTACAGTGTTATAGGAGGTTATTAGGATTGCTACAGTGTCACAGGAGGTCAGTATTCTGACATTTAAGCTCACCATACCACACTTTTCGCTCCCCAGCTTGGTGCCTTCTTTTGATGTTTGCTTTCGCTCATCACAGGTCAACGTCCATTGTGGCGCACTGGTAACCGCCCCGCGTCTCGCGAACGACGTATCTAGTTCGAGTCCTGGCCAAGGTGGATTATTTGGACGTCAATACTTAAATTTAGCCTCTGTTCACCCAGCAGTAAATGAATATCTGGTTGTTAACCAATTAGTGGGTGGTGTTCCAGGGAACACTAGCGGGGAAAGACTTACCATGCGCCATGGGAAGGTAAAACCCTCAGCCCGCTAACAGGAGTCAGTAGTCGGCTGATCCTGTACTCTCCTGAGTAAACAAAAGAGTTTAAACAAATATCCAGACGACTATTGATAAACACTTGAGGTCGGACGAAATAAGAGACTGATTTATAGATAATAACAACGCAGGAAGGAATGATCATCTGGAAACTCGGCATTATAATTAAATTGTTCCAGAGCCATTTCTACCGAGCAGTTGGGAGGGAGCTTAGGGAGTCGCCGTGTGTGTTGGCTGTATGATGAAAATGATCACTAGATCATGTGTAATGTACACCTAATGTTACGTACGAATATGGATACTAGCAAGCTTGTTTCCATATATGTTTGTACAAATATTTATGAATTAAATTGTCGTGTTTTTTCCCCAAATAATAAAACGGTAAACAAATATAATATACGAATGATTGTCTGACAAACTTCACGTATATATTAAGGCTAATTCCACCATTTATCTCCGATACAACATCGCTCGATTTCGTCCAAGCATTTTGTGACATGACTTTATATATGACCATTCATGTCTCCACAAAATCTGCTTATTGTAATGTCACAATAATGCAATTAATCTACTAATTCAACAAGCACTAATTCTGAAAACAGGTGTGAGCAAGAGCAGCGCACCCACCAACAGGGACAGACGCAGTCAGCAGCAGGATGTGGTGATTGTTAAGATCTGTCCGTCATCATGACGACGCCTCCAGAAGCCTACAATAATAATAACGCATATCATTCGGGCGATCAAGCAGGTCTTGTGGTATAGAGGACCCGGCCACCACTGCTACACACATTCTCCAGCCTCTTCCCTTGTGGTGTTCATCTCTGTACAAGCCAGTTCTCTCCCTTGGTAAGTCTGTTAGTGATGTTCAGCTGTTCCTTACCCTTAAGCTTCTGTCTTAGAGAAATGACCCGCTGCCACAAGAGAGCTCTGCAGGTAAAGTAAACATTGTTTCTACAGGTGCTTCATGTCATCACCAGGTGCTGGACTTGTAAGTATTCCTGTGTGTTGTGTCACACTGCTTTTTTCCCTACAGACAAAAAGCATCGCGTTGATCGGCTTCACTCTCGACAGATTCAATATAATGCACCAAATCGCTCACAATATGCAGGAAAACTAATAATTTGATAAAATTTTGTACTTTATTGACGATCTTTTGTGTGGGTCAATAGACCATGTGTATTTAGTCTCAATCATATTTATTTATAAATTTATTTAAGCAGTGGAAGTTAACAATAATATAATTAACTTTCAACATTAATTGAACATGAGACAAATGAGTGCAAATCTATTCCCTTAGTCACAAAACTTAACTGGTTTTCAATTGTCTAGACTAGAACATGTAGCCTGTTCGGGTTGTCGAGGTGCCAACGACTAGTGCCATTGCACTAGTCTAGGGCCAACGACTGACATTCTACAGGATGCAATCCACAACAATCGACTAACTCTCAGCGACTTGTTTACTGCTTGGTGAAATAAAGACACCAAGTTCCCTACAGAGGTCTGTAGGTCACGTATCCCCACACCTATCCAAGGTGTGGGGATACGTACCCAAACGTCTAGCTCGGGTATTTAACTCTGAGCAAATTGATTGTCCAATTCAGTAGTCCCCGTGGTGCAGTTGTAAAGCACTCGTCTGGTGCTTCACGAGTGCTCTATCATGGGTTCGTATCCTGGCCAGGGAAGATTAACTAGGTGCCACTCTTTAACTGTAGCTTCTGCTCACCCATCAGTGAATGGGTACCTGGTTGTTAAACGATTTGGCAGGTCGTTTTCCGGGGAAAAATTGGATTAAGGACCTGCCCGAAACTCAATGCGTGCTAGTGGATTTACAAGAATGTAAGAACTCTTGTATATATTCATAAACAAATTAAAACTTGTGCGACGACTGCGCTAAATATTACAAATATTACCCAAATACTACCCAAAATATTATGAATGGGACCCTAATATTACACTGTATCTGGTGGATACCAACGGGTCTTGTCGCTTTTGTAAACGTAATGAATAATACAATCTGTTAATAATGCAGAAGATAAACATCTGTCCACTGTGTTACTTGGCCTCCCTACGTGATCAGAGGAAGGTAAAAGGTTACGCCTGAAGGTCCTATCTCAGCCTTCCATGACACCATCACTAGGCAGTCTTTCCTAAACTGAAAACTTATTCCAGAGACAAAAGTTCCGGGGAAACACCAGAAGTCAAATTGGGGCTTTCATAACCCGCATATTTCGGGTTCTGGGAACCCAAATGTGTTAGTCTTAGCAGTAAGGATGTTACAGTTATGAGGATCATGAACAGTGAAAATTTATATTTAGTGAAACTGTGTTTGAAGTAGGTATAATTTTTGTGAACGTGTGTGTCCGTTTTGTGCTGTCCTACACTTCTCATGAGTGTAGAGTGTACAACAGTCTGTTATCTCCCGTTTCAACAGTCCAGCAACATTTGCACTGAAACAGCCACTCAATTTTGCATTATAAAATTGTGTCACCTGTATAAATGTATTCCAATATATGTTACATCGACACGATATTGTTACTTAACTTCACCACACTAACTCATCGCTGCTCCTCCAACAGCTGCATCATGAAGCTGATGACATCTGTGTTAGTGACTGTGGTCCTGACCTTGCTGGTCGTCGGGACCTCTACCGCTGGCACTGGCGGCATCTCCTTCCAGCGATGCTTCACTGTAGGACAAAAGCAGGACTTCAGTAAGTTGATATTACATAAGAAGAAGAACTTAGCTAGCGGGTTGGCGGCTTTGCAGGAAAGTAAATCAGTACGAACACTGATTCATAACGTAACAACGTATCAACATCGTTTCAAGTTGTAAGAAGGGAACAATACGGGACCGTTGCGTTTAGTGTTTGCAGGGATAGATCAGGGTCACCTTGAGGTTTACAGAAGAGGCCTCCCGGTAGACTGGACGGAGAGACCATAGGTTGTCGCTGCACACAGTCTGACGTAGGTGTCACAGGCGGCCTGATCAGGTACCCTTGAGCCCAGAGATCTGTTAAAAATGCTCATTATATTAATGATAAATTTTCCCTTGCGGTAACACTGTACCTGCTGATGTAGCCTCAATATATATTGTGTTTTCTCCCTCCACACAGAGAAACAGCTCTGCACTGATTTGGGACAGACTGAGGATTTTTGCAAGGCTAATAAAGCACTATTCAAGAACTGCAAGAATCAAATTATGAGCGGCACTCAGGGCCAATCCATCATTCAAGCCTCCGCCACCTGTCTGCAGACAGTGGCAGGTATTACCGTCCCGTCTGCCAACACAGGTGAGTGCCAGCATGCTGTCCACTCGGGGACGTGAGGGGGCCCCGAGTCAACTTGTGGGCCCTCAAGCTCTTAAAGCTTAGTCACGTTATTTTAATGCTTGGTCTTTGGTGCGCCTTCGCACTGTCTCTGGGTTACGTCTTCTTGGAAGTATTGCCTCGTACAAAGTGTTCTTTTTTGTGTCGTGGATCAGCCCACCTAGGTAGAATGAATTCTAGAACCGCCCCACACAGGGACCAACCTGTTTTATATAGCGTCATCAATAGCAATAAAGTGATTATGGACATAAATACCCAACAGTCCCCTCTTACGCTTAACTATCACGTTCCCAAAACCAAACAAGTAACCCGTTTCTTCTTTTCACAGGTTCGAGCAAACTTTTCAAACAGTTCATGAAAACAGTCGTGACCAATAATCAGGATCTGTGCTCCAAGGCAGTTGCAACCCGTCCTCGCAAATTTAATAAGTCAATATTGACTTATTAGTTGCGTGCATAGGTGACATACTTAACATAATAGTTTCCCTTGAAAAGCTTCATAGAAAACACCGACCTTACCTGACCTACTTAGTATGTTAAAATAAGCATCTTAGAGCTTCGTATAATTACAATTGTTACTTAACCTATTATAGGTATAGGTTAGGTAATAATTCTAATTACGAAGCAATAAGATGCTTATCTTAACATACCAAGAAGGTTAGGTAAGGTCGGTGTTTTCTATGAAGCTTTTCAAGGGAAACTATTATGTTAAGTATGTCACCTATGCACATATTTAATAAGTCAATATTGACTTATCAAATTTGCGAGGACGGGTTGGGCAACAGACATCATGACCTGCTTCAAACAGAATACGGGCATGGTGAGTCCTTTTTGTTCTGGCTTTACTGAACGAGCGAGTGTGTGTGTGTGTATATTACTATTTGTGTTTGTAGAATCGAGCTATTAGCTCTTGGATCCCGCCTTTCTAACCAATCTATTTTTCCTTCTTATATCTACTGCATATTTCTCTCTAACAAACGCACGCACATACATCCCTCAGGAAGCAGCCCGTAGAAGCTGTCTAACTCCCAGATTCCTTTTTACCGCTAGGTGAACAGAGGCATCAGGGTGAAAGAAACTGCCCATTTCTTTCCGCCTCCGCCGAGAATCGAACCCGTGCCATTAGAACTACGACTTCCAAGCGTTGTTCATCAGCCGCGAGTGTGTGTGTGTGTATTTATCTAGTTGTGCTTCCGGGGGTTGAGCTCTGGCTCTTTGGTCCCGCCTCTGAACTGTCTATCAACTGATGTACAGGATCCTGAGCCTAGTTTGTAGAGGTTGACAAGAAAATATGTGTGTGTGTTCTTACATAAACTCACAAACCTATTGTTTTATGTCCGACGATCATTTTGGTGTTAAAAGAAACATAAATTTCCAGTGGTTGTTTTTGCTTAATCCAGTAATTTCATATTTATAACTTATAGGTTCAGCTGATGAAGGACTGCGTAGCAAAAGCTGGCAAATAAATGCCTTACTGAGACGTCCAATACCACAGAGAGATCTCGTACACCACGGACATGTCCAACTCCAGAAGGTCGTCAAACACCACAGAGACGTCTGAAGAGCATCATAACTCGATGTAGAACTTCTGAAAAAAACTTAAGAATTTCCCGACTACCTTTCCTGAATTACCGGAGAAAACATTTAATTTTGAGTTCAACAAAGTAGAAATGAAGAATAACGCCTTCAGAACAACGCCAACAGCTATGGTAACACCACCAACAGCTATGGTAACACCACCAACAGCTATGGTAACACCACCAACAGCTATGGTAACACCACCAACAGCTATGGTAACACCACCAACAGCTATGGTAACACCACCAACAACTATGGTAACACCACCAACAGCTATGGTAACACCACCAACAGCTATGGTAACACCACCAACAGCTATGGTAACACCACCAACAGCTATGGTAACACCACCAACAGCTATGGTAACACCACCAACAGCTATGGTAACACCACCAACAGCTATGGTAACACCACCAACAGCTATGGTAACACCACCAACAGCTATGGTAACACCACCAACAGCTATGGTAACACCACCAACAGCTATGGTAACACCACCAACAGCTATGGTAACACCACCAACAGCTATGGTAACACCACCAACAGCTATGGTAACACCACCAACAGCTATGGTAACACCACCAACAGCTATGGTAACACCACCAACAGCTATGGTAACACCACCAACAGCTATGGTAACACCACCAACAACTATGGTAACACCACCAACAGCTATGGTAACACCACCAACAGCTATGGTAACACCACCAACAGCTATGGTAACACCACCAACAGCTATGGTAACACCACCAACAGCTATGGTAACACCACCAACAGCTATGGTAACAACACCAACAGCTATGGTAACACCACCAACAGCTATGGTAACACCACCAACAGCTATGGTAACACCACCAACAGCTATGGTAACACCACCAACAGCTATGGTAACACCACCAACAGCTATGGTAACACCACCAACAGCTATGGTAACACCACCAACAGCTATGGTAACACCACCAACAGCTATGGTAACACCACCAACAGCTATGGTAACACCACCAACAGCTATGGTAACACCACCAACAGCTATGGTAACACCACCAACAGCTATGGTAACACCACCAACAGCTATGGTAACACCACCAACAGCTATGGTAACACCACCAACAACAATAGCATCAACACCATGCTGGGCCGGAGGCTCCTCCCTGCTGGGCTGGAGGCTACTATATCTTCTGCATATATTTCTCTTGTAAAATTACATTACTTTAAACAAAATTTGAAATATGTAATTCATATATCCAATTTACTTGTGTTTTTGATTAAATAAATTAATTGGCAAGTTCGGGTTTTTTCTACATTCTCCGTTCAAAAAATATCCTCATTTCATTAAATTCACTGTGAATAATGAACTTTAGATAACAAAATACATTGAATAATAGGAATACGATGAGTTTAATTTTGTGTATCTCAGAACAAATTTGTCTAATAAGCAAAATATTTATTCTATCAAATAAAATGTTTGATGTGACTGAGTCTGGAAAGTGGCTGGTCTGTTATCATTTGATCTATATTCGTAAAGGAAAGAAGGCAATTAGATTTTCTTAAGAATAGCAAATATAGTTAAGTAATATCAATCATAAGTGCTTTACTACATCTTAAATATTTATTCAAATTTAGAAAATTTTATCTTTTGGTGACCAGGATACATGGCGATAGATTTATGTTTCTCTTCCTCTTTGTTCCTCTCTTTATTCCTCTCTTTTTCACCTTCTTACTGCAGACGATGGTGTGCTGAGAACAAAGGAAGGGAAAACTTTGGCCCAAGATGAGTGGTGAGACACGAAGGAACTAACACATAACAGAAGGAAGAAAGTACGAAAATACTTGAGAGATGACTGCAGGCAAAAGAGAAAACAAGTGAAAAATTACAAACTCGGAGCCTGATAGAAATTCTTGGAAAAAAAACATATCTGACAAGACTGTAACAATAGACGGAAGAAGCCGATTTATACCGATTGTAGCTGGAGAACTGTGAGCAGTTTACCACAGTTGGTGACACGAGGCAAGGTTTACCACAGCGGAGAGACAGGCCAGAGTCTACCACAGTGGGGAGACGGGCCAGAGTCTACCACAGTGGAGAGACTGGCCAGAGTCTACCACAGTGGGAAATGGCCTTCTACGTGTCACAGGAGGGGGGGGGGATTCAGTAAGCGTGCCACGGTGTCACAGGGGGTCAATAGGCCTGCTAGAGTGTCACAGGGGATCAGTTGGCCTGTTACAGGGCGTCAATAGGCCTGTTACAGTGTTATAGGAGGTTATTAGGATTGCTACAGTGTCACAGGAGGTCAGTATTCTGACATTTAAGCTCACCATACCACACTTTTCGCTCCCCAGCTTGGTGCCTTCTTTTGATGTTTGCTTTCGCTCATCACAGGTCAAACGTCCATTGGTGGCGCACTGGTAACCGCCCCGTGTCTCGCGAACGACATATCTAGTTCGAGTCCTGGCCAAGGTGGATTATTTGGACGTCAATACTTAAGTTTTAGCCTCTGTTCACCCAGCAGTAAATGAATATCTGGTTGTTAACCAATTAGTGGGTGGTGTTCCAGGGAACACTAGCGGGGAAAGACTTACCATGCGCCATGGGAAGGTAAAACCCTCAGCCCACTAACAGGAGTCAGTAGTCGGCTGATCCTGTACTCTCCTGAGTAAAACAAAAGAGTTTAAACAAATATCCAGACGACTATTGATAAACACTTGAGGTCGGACGAAACAAGAGACTGATTTATAGATAATAACAACGCAGGAAGGAATGATCATCTGGAAACTCGGCATTATAATTAAATTGTTCCAGAGCCATTTCTACCGAGCAGTTGGGAGGGAGCTTAGGGAGTCGCCGTGTGTGTTGGCTGTATGATGAGAATGATCACTAGATCATGTGTAATGTACACCTAAGTTACCTACGAATATGGATACTAGCAAGCTTGTTTCCATATATGTTTGTACAAATATTTATGAATTAAATCTGTCGTGTTTTTTCCCCAAATAATAAAACGGTAAACAAATATAATATACGAATGATTGTCTGACAACTTCACGTATAAATTAAGGCTAATTCCACCATTTATCTCCGATACAACATCGCTCGATTTCGTCCAAGCATTTTGTGACATGACTTTATATATGACCATTCATGTCTCCACAAAATCTGCTTATTGTAATGTCACAATAATGCAATTAATCTACTAATTCAACAAGCACTAATTTGAAAACAGGTGTGAGCATGAGCAGCGCACCCACCAACAGGGACAGACGCAGTCAGCAGCAAGATGTGGTGATTGTTAAGATCTGTCCGTCATCATGACGACGCCTCCAGAAGGATACAATAATAATAACGCATATCATTCGGGAGATCAAGCAGGTCTTGTGGTATAGAGGACCCGGCCACCACTGCTACACACATTCTCCAGCCGCTTCCCTTGTGGTGTTCATCTCTGTACAAGCCAGTTCTCTCCCTTGGTAAGTCTGTTAGTGATGTTCAGCTGTTCCTTACCCTTAAGCGTCTGTCTTAGAGAAATGACCCGCTGCCACAAGAGAGCTCTGCAGGTAAAGTAAACATTGTTTCTACAGGTGCTTCATGTCATCACCAGGTGCTGGACTTGTAAGTATTCCTGTGTGTTGTGTCACACTGCTTTTTTCCCTACAGACAAAAAGCATCGCGTTGATCGGCTTCACTCTCGACAGATTCAATATAATGCACCAAATCGGTCACAATATGCAGGAAATCTAATAATTTGATAAAATTTTGTACTTTATTGACGATCTTTTGTGTGGGTCAATAGACCATGTGTATTTAGTCTCAATCATATTTATTTATAAATTTATTTAAGCAGTGGAAGTTAACAATAATATAATTAACTTTCAACATTAATTAAACATGAGACAAATGAGTGCAAATCTATTCCCTTAGTCACAAAACTTAACTGGTTTTCAATTGTCTAGAGTAGAACATGTAGCCTGTTCGGGTTGTCGAGGTGCCAACGACTAGTGCCATTGCACTAGTCTAGGGCCAACGACTGACATTCTACAGGATGCAATCCACAACAATCGACTAACTCTCAGCGACTTGTTTACTGCTTGGTGAAATAAAGACACCAGGTTCCCTACAGAGGTCTGTAGGTCACGTATCCCCACACCTATCCTAGGTGTGGGGATACGTACCCAAACGTCTAGCTCGGGTATTTAACTCTGAACAAATTGATTGTCCAATTGAGTAGTCCCCGTGGTGCAGTTGTAAAGCACTCGTCTGGTGCTTCACGAGTGCTCTATCATGGGTTCGTATCCTGGCCAGGGAAGATTAACTGGGTGCCACTCTTTAACTGTAGCTTCTGCTCACCCATCAGTGAATGGGTACCTGGTTGTTAAACGATTTGGCAGGTCGTTTTCCGGGGAAAAATAGGATTAAGGACCTGCCCGAAACTCAATGCGTGCTAGTGGCTTTAAAAGAATGTAAGAACTCTTGTATATATTCATAAACAAATTAAGTTGTGCGACGACTGCGCTAAATATTACAAATATTACCCAAATACTACCCAAAATATTATGAATGGGACCCTAATATTACACTGTACCTGGTGGATACCAATGGGTCGTGTCGCTTTTGTAAACTTGATAAATAATACAATCTGTTAATAATGCAGAAGATAAACATCTGTCCACTGTGTTACTTGGCCTCCCTACGTGATCAGAGGAAGGTGAAAGGTTACGTCTGAAGGTCTTATCTCAGCCTTCCATGACACCATCACTAGGCAGTCTTTCCTAAACTGAAAACTTATTCCAAAGACAAAAGTTCCGGGGAAACACCAGAAATCAAATTGGGGCTTTCATAACCCGCAAATTTCGGGTTCTGGGAACCCAAATGTGTTAGTCTTAGCAGTAAAGATGTTACAGTTATGAGGATCATGAACAGTGAAAATTTATATTTAGTGAAACTGTGTTTGAAGTAAGTATACTGTTTGTGAACTTGTGTGTCCTTTTTGTCCTGTCCTACACTTCTCATGAGTGTAGAGTGTACAACAGTCTGTTATCTCCCGTTTCAACAGTCCAGCAACATTTGCACTGAAACAGCCACTCAATTTTGCATAATAAAACTTTGTCACCTGTATAAATGTATTCCAATATATGTTACAACGACACGATATTGTTACTTAACTTCACCACACTAACTCATCGCTGCTCCTCCAACAGCTGCATCATGAAGCTGATGACATCTGTGTTAGTGACTGTGGTCCTGACCTTGCTAGTCGTCGGGACCTCTACCGCTGGCACTGACGGCTTCTCCTTCCAGCGATGCTTCACTGTAGGACAAAAGCAGGACTTCAGTAAGTTGATATTACATAAGAAGAAGAACTTAGCTAGCGGGTTGGCGGCTTTGCAGGAACGTAAATCAGTACGAACACTGATTCATAACGTAACAACGTATCAACATCCTTTCAAGTTGTAAGAAGGGAACAATACGGGACCGTTCCGTTTAGTGTTTGCAGGGATAGATCAGGGTCACCTTGAGGTTTACAGAAGAAGCCTCCAGGTAGACTGGACGGAGAGACCGTAGGTTGTCGCTGCACACAGTCTGACGTAGGTGTCACAGGCGGCCTGATCAGGTACCCTTGAGCCCAGAGATCTGTTAAAAATGCTCATTATATTAATGATAAATTTTCCCTTGCGGTACCACTGTACCTGCTGATGTAGCCTCAATATATATTGTGTTTTCTCCCTCCACACAGAGAAACAGCTCTGCACTGATTTGGGACAGACTGAGGATTTTTGCAAGGCTAATAAAGCACTATTCAAGAACTGCAAGAATCAAATTATGAGCGGCACTCAGGGCCAATCCATCATTCAAGCCTCCGCCACCTGTCTGCAGACAGTGGCAGGTATTACCGTCCCGTCTGCCAACACAGGTGAGTGCCAGCATGCTGTCCACTCGGGGACGTGAGGGGGCCCCGAGTCTACTTGTGGGCCCTCAAGCTCTTAAAGCTTAGTCACGTTATTTTAATGCTTGGTCTTTGGTGCGCCTTCGCACTGTCTCTCGGTTACGTCTTCTTGGAAGTATTGCCTCGTACAAAGTGTTCTTTTTTGTGTCGTGGATCAGCCCACCTAGGTAGAATGAATTCTAGAACCGCCCCACACAGGGACCAACCTGTTTTATATAGCGTCATCAATAGCAATAAAGTGGTTATGGACATAAATACCCAACAGTCCAATCTTACGCTTAACTATCACGTTCCCAAAACCAAACAAGTAACCCGTTTCTTCTTTTCACAGGTTCGAGCGAACTTTTCAAACAGTTCATGAAAACAGTCGTGACCAATAATCAGGATCTGTGCTCCAAGGCAGTTGCAACCCGTCCTCGCAAATTTAATAAGTCAATATTGACTTATTAGTTGCGTGCATAGGTTACATACTTAACATAATAGTTTCCCTTGAAAAGCTTCATAGAAAACACCAACCTTACCTGACCTACTTAGTATGTTAAAATAAGCATCTTATAGCTTCGTAATTACAATTGTTACTTAACCTATTATAGGTATAGGTTAGGTAATAATTGTAATTACAAAGCAATAAGATGCTTATCTCAACATACCAAGAAGGTTAGGTAAGGTCGGTGTTTTCTATGATGCTTTTCAAGGGAAACTATTATGTTAAGTATGTCACCTAAGCACATATTTAATAAGTCAATATTGACTTATCAAATTTGCGAGGACGGGTTGGGCAACAGACATCATGACCTGCTTCAAACAGAATACGGGCATGGTGAGTCTTTTTTGTTCTGGTTTTACTGAACGAGCGAGTGTGTTTGTGTGTATATTACTATTTGTGTTTGTAGAATCAAGCTCTTGGATCCCGCCTTTCTAACCAATCTATTTTTCCTTGTTATATCTACTGCATATTTTTCTCGAACACACGTACACACATACATCCCTCAGAAAGCAGCCCGTAGAAGCTGTCTAACTCCCAGATTCCTTTTTACCGCTAGGTGAACAGAGGCATCAGGGTGAAAGAAACTGCCCATTTCTTTCCTTTTATCTAGTTTCTTTTATCTAGTTGTGCTTCCGGGGGTTGAGCTCTGGCTCTTTGGTCCCGCCTCTGAACTGTCTATCAACTGATGTACAGGATCCTGAGCCTAGTTTGTAGAGGTTGACAAGAAAATATGTGTGTGTGTTCTTACATAAACTCACAAACCTATTGTTTTATGTCCGACGATCATTTTGGTGTTAAAAGAAACATAAAATTTCCAGTGGTTGTTTTTGCTTAATCCAGTAATTTCATATTTATAACTTATAGGTTCAGCTGATGAAGGACTGCGTAGCAAAAGCTGGCAAATAAATGCCTTACCGAGACGTCCAATACCACAGAGAGATCTCGTACACCACGGACATGTCCAACTCCAGAAGGTCGTCAAACACCACAGAGACGTCTGAAGAGCATCATAACTCGATGTAGAACTTCTGAAGAAAACTTAAGAATTTCCCGACTACCTTTCCTGAATTACCGGAGAAAACATTTAATTTTGAGTTCAACAAAGTAGAAATGAACAATAACGCCTTCAGAACAACGCCAACAGCTATGGTAACACCACCAACAGCTATGGTAACACCACCAACAGCTATGGTAACACCACCAACAGCTATGGTAACACCACCAACAGCTATGGTAACACCACCAACAGCTATGGTAACAACACCAACAGCTATGGTAACACCACCAACAGCTATGGTAACACCACCAACAGCTATGGTAACACCACCAACAGCTATGGTAACACCACCAACAGCTATGGTAACACCACCAACAGCTATGGTAACACTGTAATGTTTTCTAAACACATTATTGTAATATCTCTACTATAACATCTACTGCTGCTGTGTACCATTGTAATACCCGTTATATCACCCTTGTAATATATCGTAATATCTTTATTGTAATACCCTGTCAACACTTAAAAAACCAGCAAACACTAATAACGGACCAGTATGACCCCTCGCTGGACTGTCACGAATATAAGCTGAATATTAAATGAGGAATATCACAAGGAATAGGGATTATAAATCTTCTTACCTTTATACACTGCCACCACCTTCCAAATGAATGAATGTGTCAATAATTATTGGTCCCCATAAGCCATAAACAGTATGCCTATGCACTCCGCACCAGGCCCGGATTCTTGGAACTCCATATTCATCAAGAACTGTAAAAAACCACTATCGCAGGCCCTTCACATTCTGTGGAGACAAAGCCTAGATACTGGCGTTATTCCTGATATACTAAAAACAGCAGAGATAGCACCACTTCATAAAGGAGGAAATAAGGCAGAGGCAAAAAATTACAGACCGATAGCACTAACATCGCACATCATAAAAATTTTTGAGAGAGTGCTAAGAAGTAAGATCACAAAATACATGGAATCACAGCATCTCCATAAACCCGGACAACATGGTTTCAGAACAGGGCGCTCTTGCCTGTCGCAGTTGCTGGACCACTATGATATGGCATTAGATGCTATGGAAGACAAACAAAACGCTGATGTAATTTACACA
This sequence comes from Procambarus virginalis, assembly GCA_020271785.1. NCBI lineage: Eukaryota > Metazoa > Arthropoda > Malacostraca > Decapoda > Cambaridae > Procambarus > Procambarus virginalis. Next base: position 54,146 of record WNGS01003774.1, read on the forward strand.
GATTTGCAAAAGCTTTTGATAAATGTGACCATGGTGTTATTGCCCATAAAATGCGCTCAAAAGGAATTACCGGAAAAGTAGGCAGATGGATCTACAATTTCCTGACCAACAGAACCCAATGTGTAATAGTCAACAAAATAAAATCCAACCCGTCAACCGTTAAGAGCTCAGTCCCCCAGGGTACTGTGCTTGCTCCAGTACTTTTTCTCATCCTTATATCGGACATAGACAAGAACACAACCTATAGCACTGTATCATCCTTTGCAGATGACACTAGGATCTTCATGAGAGTAGGCAACATAGAGGACACGGCGAACCTCCAGTCAGATGTAGATCAGGTCTTTCTATGGGCTACAGAAAATAATATGGTGTTTAACGAAGACAAGTTCCAGCTCATGCGCTATGGAAAAATGAAATATAAAAACTGAAACCACGTACAAAACTCAGGCAAATCATAACATAGAACGAAAAGGCAATGTAAAGGATCTGGGTGTACTCATGTCGGAAGACCTTACCTTTAAAGAACACAATAAAGTAGCCGTCACAACTGCAAGAAAAATGACAGGTTGGATAACAAGAACTTTTCACACTAGAGATGCTATACCGATGATGACACTTTTCAAAACGCTTGTGCTCTCTAGAGTGGAGTACTGCTGCACAATGACAGCCCCTTTCACTGCGGGTGAAATTGCTGACCTGGAGAGCGTGCAGAGATCCTTTACTGCTAGAATCCACTCGGTAAAACATCTAAACTATTGGGACCGACTAAAGAGCCTAAATCTGTATTCCCTTGAGCGCAGGCGGGAGAGATACATAATAATTTACACGTGGAAAATATTAGAGGGGCTGGTCCCAAACCTGCACACAGAAATAACATCACATGAGACCAGAAGACATGGCAGGATGTGCAGAATACCCCCGTTGAAAAGCAGAGGTGCAACTGGTACTCTGAGAGAGAACTCTATCAACATCAGAGGCCCGAGACTGTTCAACACGCTTCCACTACACATAAGGGACATAACTGGCAAACCCCTCACAGTGTTCAAGAGAGAACTGGATAAGCACCTCCAAAGGATACCTGATCAACCAGGCTGTGACTCATACGTCAGGCTGCGAGCAGCCGCGTCCAACAGCCTGGTTGATCAGTCCAGCAACCAGGAGGCCTGGTCGATGACCGGGCCGCGGGGACGATAAGCCCCGGAAGCACCTCAAGGTATCCTCAAGGTAAGGTATCCAGAAGGGAAGGAAGGGACTCGATAATCAGGGAGCTCAACGGACCAGTGATTGAAATTGAATGAATTACTTTAGTTAATTTGAACTGAACGGGAGGCTCTCGCTTTACTTTATATTCCTAAGAATGGAGAAACACAGGGAATTTCTAACACACAGAATCACATGAATATATAACACCATCAATAAACACAAGGGGACAGATACTCACCAAAATGACATTAACCATTAGTTTATTATTGTAACTGTATATTTTAATCACAATTGACATATAGCGCTACTCTAATAACATCTACCAATATAAAAGAAGCAATGGATAGTAATATGACCTACAAGAACAGTGGAGCACAAATTACCTTTCAAGACTGCACACTATGCCAAAAGATGTTGAATGGCCATCCGCAGGTCAGATTGACCTGTACCCCCAGCTGAACTCCCCAGACACACTGATTCTCTCTCTTACAAAAAAATGCTAGCCACACTCCTAGGCCCGAATTAAACTCCACCATCTGCCCAAGCCTAGGGCCAATGGGATTTAAACATAACGGGGTGAACTAGAGACCGGCCAATGGCATGGCAGGCCT
>WNGS01003776.1:12883-26426 GCA_020271785.1 Procambarus virginalis
AACACTCCAGTAATGACCCAGCAGCTGGGAACACTCCAGTAATGACCCAGCAGCTGGGAACACTCCAGTAATGACCCAGAAGCTGGGGGAACGGTCCAGTAATGACCCAGCAGCTGGGAACACTCCAGTAATGACCCAGCAGCTGGGAACACTCCAGTAATGACCCAGCAGCTGGGAACACTCCAGTAATGACCCAGCAGCTGGGAACACCCCAGTAATGACCCAGCAGCTGGGAACGCTCCAGTAATGACCCAGCAGCTGGGAACACTCCAGTAATGACCCAGCAGCTGGAAAACTCCAGTAATGACCCAGCAGCTGGGAACACTCCAGTAATGACCCCCAGCAGCTGGGAACACTCCAGTAATGACCCAGCAGCTGGGGGAACATACCAGTAATGACCCAGCAGCTGGGAGACACTCCAGTAATGACCAGCAGCTGGGACACCCCAGTAATGACCCAGCAGCTGGGAACACTCAGTAATGACCCAGCAGCTGGGGGAACACTCCAGTAATGACCAGCAGCTGGGAACACTCCAGTAATGACCCAGCAGCGGGGGAACACTCCAGTAATGACCCAGCAGCTGGGAGACACTCCAGTAATGACCCAGCAGCTGGGGACACACCCAGTAATGACCCAGCAGCTGGGGACACTCCAGTAATGACCCAGCAGCTGGGAACACTCCAGTAATGACCCAGCAGCTGGGAACACTCCAGTAATGACCCAGCAGCTGGGAACACTCCAGTAATGACCCAGCAGCTGGGAACACTCCAGTAATGACCCAGCAGCTGGGAGGACACTCCAGTAATGACCCAGCAGCTGGGGAACACTCCAGTAATGACCCAGCAGCTGGGGACACTCAGTAATGTCCCAGCAGCTGGGAACACTCCAGTAATGACCCAGCAGCTGGGAACACTCCAGTAATGACCCAGCAGCTGGGAACACTCCAGTAATGACCCAGCAGCTGGGAACACTCCAGTAATGACCCAGCAGCTGGGAACACTCCAGTAATGACCCAGCAGCTGGGGGACACTCCAGTAATGACCCAGCAGCTGGGAACACTCCAGTAATGACCCAGCAGCTGGGAACACTCCAGTAATGACCCAGCAGCTGGGGACTCCAGTAATGACCCAGCAGCTGGGAACACTCCAGTAATGACCCAGCAGCTGGGAACACTCCAGTAATGACCCAGCAGCTGGGAACACTCCAGTAATGACCCAGCAGCTGGGAACACTCCAGTAATGACCCAGCAGCTGGGAACACTCCAGTAATGACCCAGCAGCTGGGAACACTCCAGTAATGACCCAGCAGCTGGGAACACTCCAGTAATGACCCAGCAGCTGGGAACACTCCAGTAATGACCCAGCAGCTGGGAACACTCCAGTAATGACCCAGCAGCTGGGAACACTCCAGTAATGACCCAGCAGCTGGGAACACTCCAGTAATGACCCAGCAGCTGGGAACACTCCAGTAATGACCCAGCAGCTGGGAACACTCCAGTAATGACCCAGCAGCTGGGAACACTCCAGTAATGACCCAGCAGCTGGGAACACTCCAGTAATGACCCAGCAGCTGGGAACACTCCAGTAATGACCCAGCAGCTGGGAACACTCCAGTAATGACCCAGCAGCTGGGAACACTCCAGTAATGACCCAGCAGCTGGGAACACTCCAGTAATGACCCAGCAGCTGGGAACACTCCAGTAATGACCCAGCAGCTGGGAACACTCCAGTAATGACCCAGCAGCTGGGAACACTCCAGTAATGACCCAGCAGCTGGGAACACTCCAGTAATGACCCAGCAGCTGGGAACACTCCAGTAATGACCCAGCAGCTGGGAACACTCCAGTAATGACCCAGCAGCTGGGAACACTCCAGTAATGACCCAGCAGCTGGGAACACTCCAGTAATGACCCAGCAGCTGGGAACACTCCAGTAATGACCCAGCAGCTGGGAACACTCCAGTAATGACCCAGCAGCTGGGAACACTCCAGTAATGACCCAGCAGCTGGGAACACTCCAGTAATGACCCAGCAGCTGGGAACACTCCAGTAATGACCCAGCAGCTGGGAACACTCCAGTAATGACCCAGCAGCTGGGAACACTCCAGTAATGACCCAGCAGCTGGGAACACTCCAGTAATGACCCAGCAGCTGGGAACACTCCAGTAATGACCCAGCAGCTGGGAACACTCCAGTAATGACCCAGCAGCTGGGAACACACTCCAGTAATGACCCAGCAGCTGGGAACACTCCAGTAATGACCCAGCAGCTGGGAACACTCCAGTAATGACCCAGCAGCTGGGAACACTCCAGTAATGACCCAGCAGCTGGGAACACTCCAGTAATGACCCAGCAGCTGGGAACACTCCAGTAATGACCCAGCAGCTGGGAACACTCCAGTAATGACCCAGCAGCTGGGAACACTCCAGTAATGACCCAGCAGCTGGGAACACTCCAGTAATGACCCAGCAGCTGGGAACACTCCAGTAATGACCCAGCAGCTGGGAACACTCCAGTAATGACCCAGCAGCTGGGAACACTCCAGTAATGACCCAGCAGCTGGGAACACTCCAGTAATGACCCAGCAGCTGGGAACACTCCAGTAATGACCCAGCAGCTGGGAACACTCCAGTAATGACCCAGCAGCTGGGAACACTCCAGTAATGACCCAGCAGCTGGGAACACTCCAGTAATGACCCAGCAGCTGGGAACACTCCAGTAATGACCCAGCAGCTGGGAACACTCCAGTAATGACCCAGCAGCTGGGAACACTCCAGTAATGACCCAGCAGCTGGGAACACTCCAGTAATGACCCAGCAGCTGGGAACACTCCAGTAATGACCCAGCAGCTGGGAACACTCCAGTAATGACCCAGCAGCTGGGAACACTCCAGTAATGACCCAGCAGCTGGGAACACTCCAGTAATGACCCAGCAGCTGGGAACACTCCAGTAATGACCCAGCAGCTGGGAACACTCCAGTAATGACCCAGCAGCTGGGAACACTCCAGTAATGACCCAGCAGCTGGGAACACTCCAGTAATGACCCAGCAGCTGGGAACACTCCAGTAATGACCCAGCAGCTGGGAACACTCCAGTAATGACCCAGCAGCTGGGAACACTCCAGTAATGACCCAGCAGCTGGGAACACTCCAGTAATGACCCAGCAGCTGGGAACACTCCAGTAATGACCCAGCAGCTGGGAACACTCCAGTAATGACCCAGCAGCTGGGAACACTCCAGTAATGACCCAGCAGCTGGGAACACTCCAGTAATGACCCAGCAGCTGGGAACACTCCAGTAATGACCCAGCAGCTGGGAACACTCCAGTAATGACCCAGCAGCTGGGAACACTCCAGTAATGACCCAGCAGCTGGGAACACTCCAGTAATGACCCAGCAGCTGGGAACACTCCAGTAATGACCCAGCAGCTGGGAACACTCCAGTAATGACCCAGCAGCTGGGAACACTCCAGTAATGACCCAGCAGCTGGGAACACTCCAGTAATGACCCAGCAGCTGGGAACACTCCAGTAATGACCCAGCAGCTGGGAACACTCCAGTAATGACCCAGCAGCTGGGAACACTCCAGTAATGACCCAGCAGCTGGGAACACTCCAGTAATGACCCAGCAGCTGGGAACACTCCAGTAATGACCCAGCAGCTGGGAACACTCCAGTAATGACCCAGCAGCTGGGAACACTCCAGTAATGACCCAGCAGCTGGGAACACTCCAGTAATGACCCAGCAGCTGGGAACACTCCAGTAATGACCCAGCAGCTGGGAACACTCCAGTAATGACCCAGCAGCTGGGAACACTCCAGTAATGACCCAGCAGCTGGGAACACTCCAGTAATGACCCAGCAGCTGGGAACACTCCAGTAATGACCCAGCAGCTGGGAACACTCCAGTAATGACCCAGCAGCTGGGAACACTCCAGTAATGACCCAGCAGCTGGGAACACTCCAGTAATGACCCAGCAGCTGGGAACACTCCAGTAATGACCCAGCAGCTGGGAACACTCCAGTAATGACCCAGCAGCTGGGAACACTCCAGTAATGACCCAGCAGCTGGGAACACTCCAGTAATGACCCAGCAGCTGGGAACACTCCAGTAATGACCCAGCAGCTGGGAACACTCCAGTAATGACCCAGCAGCTGGGAACACTCCAGTAATGACCCAGCAGCTGGGAACACTCCAGTAATGACCCAGCAGCTGGGAACACTCCAGTAATGACCCAGCAGCTGGGAACACTCCAGTAATGACCCAGCAGCTGGGAACACTCCAGTAATGACCCAGCAGCTGGGAACACTCCAGTAATGACCCAGCAGCTGGGAACACTCCAGTAATGACCCAGCAGCTGGGAACACTCCAGTAATGACCCAGCAGCTGGGAACACTCCAGTAATGACCCAGCAGCTGGGAACACTCCAGTAATGACCCAGCAGCTGGGAACACTCCAGTAATGACCCAGCAGCTGGGAACACTCCAGTAATGACCCAGCAGCTGGGAACACTCCAGTAATGACCCAGCAGCTGGGAACACTCCAGTAATGACCCAGCAGCTGGGAACACTCCAGTAATGACCCAGCAGCTGGGAACACTCCAGTAATGACCCAGCAGCTGGGAACACTCCAGTAATGACCCAGCAGCTGGGAACACTCCAGTAATGACCCAGCAGCTGGGAACACTCCAGTAATGACCCAGCAGCTGGGAACACTCCAGTAATGACCCAGCAGCTGGGAACACTCCAGTAATGACCCAGCAGCTGGGAACACTCCAGTAATGACCCAGCAGCTGGGAACACTCCAGTAATGACCCAGCAGCTGGGAACACTCCAGTAATGACCCAGCAGCTGGGAACACTCCAGTAATGACCCAGCAGCTGGGAACACTCCAGTAATGACCCAGCAGCTGGGAACACTCCAGTAATGACCCAGCAGCTGGGAACACTCCAGTAATGACCCAGCAGCTGGGAACACTCCAGTAATGACCCAGCAGCTGGGAACACTCCAGTAATGACCCAGCAGCTGGGAACACTCCAGTAATGACCCAGCAGCTGGGAACACTCCAGTAATGACCCAGCAGCTGGGAACACTCCAGTAATGACCCAGCAGCTGGGAACACTCCAGTAATGACCCAGCAGCTGGGAACACTCCAGTAATGACCCAGCAGCTGGGAACACTCCAGTAATGACCCAGCAGCTGGGAACACTCCAGTAATGACCCAGCAGCTGGGAACACTCCAGTAATGACCCAGCAGCTGGGAACACTCCAGTAATGACCCAGCAGCTGGGAACACTCCAGTAATGACCCAGCAGCTGGGAACACTCCAGTAATGACCCAGCAGCTGGGAACACTCCAGTAATGACCCAGCAGCTGGGAACACTCCAGTAATGACCCAGCAGCTGGGAACACTCCAGTAATGACCCAGCAGCTGGGAACACTCCAGTAATGACCCAGCAGCTGGGAACACTCCAGTAATGACCCAGCAGCTGGGAACACTCCAGTAATGACCCAGCAGCTGGGAACACTCCAGTAATGACCCAGCAGCTGGGAACACTCCAGTAATGACCCAGCAGCTGGGAACACTCCAGTAATGACCCAGCAGCTGGGAACACTCCAGTAATGACCCAGCAGCTGGGAACACTCCAGTAATGACCCAGCAGCTGGGAACACTCCAGTAATGACCCAGCAGCTGGGAACACTCCAGTAATGACCCAGCAGCTGGGAACACTCCAGTAATGACCCAGCAGCTGGGAACACTCCAGTAATGACCCAGCAGCTGGGAACACTCCAGTAATGACCCAGCAGCTGGGAACACTCCAGTAATGACCCAGCAGCTGGGAACACTCCAGTAATGACCCAGCAGCTGGGAACACTCCAGTAATGACCCAGCAGCTGGGAACACTCCAGTAATGACCCAGCAGCTGGGAACACTCCAGTAATGACCCAGCAGCTGGGAACACTCCAGTAATGACCCAGCAGCTGGGAACACTCCAGTAATGACCCAGCAGCTGGGAACACTCCAGTAATGACCCAGCAGCTGGGAACACTCCAGTAATGACCCAGCAGCTGGGAACACTCCAGTAATGACCCAGCAGCTGGGAACACTCCAGTAATGACCCAGCAGCTGGGAACACTCCAGTAATGACCCAGCAGCTGGGAACACTCCAGTAATGACCCAGCAGCTGGGAACACTCCAGTAATGACCCAGCAGCTGGGAACACTCCAGTAATGACCCAGCAGCTGGGAACACTCCAGTAATGACCCAGCAGCTGGGAACACTCCAGTAATGACCCAGCAGCTGGGAACACTCCAGTAATGACCCAGCAGCTGGGAACACTCCAGTAATGACCCAGCAGCTGGGAACACTCCAGTAATGACCCAGCAGCTGGGAACACTCCAGTAATGACCCAGCAGCTGGGAACACTCCAGTAATGACCCAGCAGCTGGGAACACTCCAGTAATGACCCAGCAGCTGGGAACACTCCAGTAATGACCCAGCAGCTGGGAACACTCCAGTAATGACCCAGCAGCTGGGAACACTCCAGTAATGACCCAGCAGCTGGGAACACTCCAGTAATCACCCAGCAGCTGGGAACACTCCAGTAATGACCCAGCAGCTGGGAACACTCCAGTAATGACCCAGCAGCTGGGAACACTCCAGTAATGACCCAGCAGCTGGGAACACTCCAGTAATGACCCAGCAGCTGGGAACACTCCAGTAATGACCCAGCAGCTGGGAACACTCCAGTAATGACCCAGCAGCTGGGAACACTCCAGTAATGACCCAGCAGCTGGGAACACTCCAGTAATGACCCAGCAGCTGGGAACACTCCAGTAATGACCCAGCAGCTGGGAACACTCCAGTAATCATTACTATTCCATTCGATTCCAGAAATATTTCTAGATCGTTTACTGGGAATTGGAACCTCATCCTGTCTGGCCAGATTAGTGGCCCCGTGGCCCTCTCCAGTTGTGGCCCCGTGGCCCTCTGCCAGTTGTGGCCCCGTGGCCCTCTGCCAGTTGTGGCCCCGTGGCCCTCTGCCAGTTGTGGCCCCGTGGCCCTCTGCCAGTTGTGGCCCCGTGGCCCTCTGCCAGTTGTGGCCACCGTGGCCCTCTGCCAGTTGTGGCCCCGTGGCCCTCTGCCAGTTGTGGCCCCGTGGCCCTCTGCCAGTTGTGGCCCCGTGGCCCTCTGCCAGTTGTGGCCCCGTGGCCCTCTCCCAGTTGTGGCCCCGTGGCCCTCTGCCAGTTGTGGCCCCGTGGCCCTCTGCCAGTTGTGGCCCCGTGGCCCTCTGCCAGTTGTGGCCCCGTGGCCCTCTCCCGTTGTGGCCCCGTGGCCCTCTGCCAGTTGTGGCCCCGTGGCCCTCTCCCAGTTGTGGCCCCGTGGCCCTCTGCCAGTTGTGGCCCCGTGGCCCTCTGCCAGTTGTGGCCCCGTGGCCCTCTGCCAGTTGTGGCCCCGTGGCCCTCTGCCAGTTGTGGCCCCGTGGCCCTCTCCCAGTTGTGGCCCCGTGGCCCTCTGCCAGTTGTGGCCCCGTGGCCCTCTGCCAGTTGTGGCCCCGTGGCCCTCTCCCAGTTGTGGCCCCGTGGCCCTCTGCCAGTTGTGGCCCCGTGGCCCTCTGCCAGTTGTGGCCCCGTGGCCCTCTGCCAATTGTGGCCCCGTGGCCCTCTCCAATTGTGGCCCCGTGGCCCTCTCCCAATTGTGGCCCCGTGGCCCTCTGCCAGTTGTGGCCCCGTGGCCCTCTCCCAGTTGTGGCCCCGTGGCCCTCTGCCAATTGTGGCCCCGTGGCCCTCTGACAATTGTGGCCCCGTGGCCCTCTGCCAATTGTGGCCCCGTGGCCCTCTGACAATTGTGGCCCCGTGGCCCTCTGACAATTGTGGCCCCGTGGCCCTCTGACAATTGTGGCCCCGTGGCTCTCTGACAATTGTGGCCCCGTGGGCATCTGACAATTGTGGCTCCGTGGCCCTCTGACAATTGTGGCCCCGTGGCCCTCTGCCAATTGTGGCCCCGTGGCCCTCTGCCAATTGTGGCCCCGTGGCCCTCTGCCAATTGTGGCCCCGTGGCCCTCTGACAATTGTGGCCCCGTGGCCCTCTGACAATTGTGGCCACGTGGCCTCTGACAATTGTGGCCCCGTGGCCCTCTGACAATTGTGGCCCCGTGGCCCTCTGACAATTGTGGCCCCGTGGCCCTCTGACAATTGTGGCCCCGTGGCCCTCTGCCAATTGTGGCCCCGTGGCCCTCTGCCAATTGTGGCCCCGTGGCCCTCTGCCAATTGTGGCCCCGTGGCCCTCTCCCAATTGTGGCCACGAAGTCCTCTGACAATTGTGGCCACCTGGCTCTCTCCCAGTTGTGGCCCCGTGGCCCTCTCCCAATTGTGGCCCCGTGGCCCTCTCCCAATTGTGGCCCCGTGGCCCTCTCCCAATTGTGGCCCCGTGGCCCTCTCCCAATTGTGGCCCCGTGGCCCTCTCCCAATTGTGGCCCCGTGGCCCTCTCTCAATTGTGGCCCCGTGGCCCTCTCCCAATTGTGGCCCCGTGGCCCTCTCTCAATTGTGGCCCCGTGGCCCTCTCCCAGTTGTGGCCCCGTGGCCCTCTGCCAGTTGTGGCCCCGTGGCCCTCTCCCAATTGTGGCCCCGTGGCCCTCTCCCAGTTGTGGCCCCGTGGCCCTCTCTCAATTGTGGCCCCGTGGCCCTCTCCCAATTGTGGCCCCGTGGCCCTCTCTCAATTGTGGCCCCGTGGCCCTCTCCCAGTTGTGGCCCCGTGGCCCTCTGCCAGTTGTGGCCCCGTGGCCCTCTCCCAATTGTGGCCCCGTGGCCCTCTGCCAGTTGTGGCCCCGTGGCCCTCTCTCAATTGTGGCCCCGTGGCCCTCTCCCAGTTGTGGCCCCGTGGCCCTCTCCCAGTTGTGGCCCCGTGGCCCTCTCCCAATTGTGGCCCCGTGGCCCTCTGCCAATTGTGGCCCCGTGGCCCTCTGCCAATTGTGGCCCCGTGGCCCTCTGACAATTGTGGCCCCGTGGCCCTCTGACAATTGTGGCCACGAAGTCCTCTGACAATTGTGGCCCCGTGGCCCTCTGACAATTGTGGCCCCGTGGCCCTCTGACAATTGTGGCCCCGTGGCCCTCTCCCAGTTGTGGCCCCGTGGCCCTCTGACAATTGTGGCCACGAAGTCCTCTGACAATTGTGGCCCCGTGGCCCTCTGACAATTGTGGCCCCGTGGCCCTCTGACAATTGTGGCCACGAAGTCCTCTGACAATTGTGGCCCCGTGGCCCTCTGACAATTGTGGCCCCGTGGCCCTCTGACAATTGTGGCCCCGTGGCCCTCTGACAATTGTGGCCCCGTGGCCCTCTGACAATTGTGGCCCCGTGGCCCTCTGCCAGTTGTGGCCCCGTGGCCCTCTCCCAGTTGTGGCCCCGTGGCCCTCTCCCAATTGTGGCCCCGTGGCCCTCTCCCAATTGTGGCCCCGTGGCCCTCTCTCAATTGTGGCCCCGTGGCCCTCTCCAAATTGGGGCCCCGTGGCCCTCTCCCAATTGTGGCCCCGTGGCCCTCTCCCAGTTGTGGCCCCGTGGCCCTCTCCCAATTGTGGCCCCGTGGCCCTCTCCCAATTGTGGCCACGAGGTCCTCTCTCAATTGTGGCCTTGTGGCCCTCTCCAAATTGGGGCCCCGTGGCCCTCTCCAAATTGGGGCCCCGTGGCCCTCTCCCAATTGTGGCCCCGTGGCCCTCTCCCAATTGTGGCCCCGTGGCCCTCTCCCAATTGTGGCCCCGTGGCCCTCTCCCAGTTGTGGCCCCGTGGCCCTCTCCCAGTTGCGGCCACGAGGTCCTCTTCCAGTTGTGGCCCCGTGGCCCTCTCCCAATTGTGGCCCCGTGGCCCTCTCAATTTTGGCCACGAGGTCCTCTCTCAATTGTGGCCTTGTGGCCCTCTCTCAATTGTGGCCCCGTGGCCCTCTCTCAATTGTGGCCCCATGGCCCTCTCCCAATTGTGGCCCCGTGGTCCTCTCTCAATTGTGGCCCCGTGGCCCTCTCTCAATTGTGGCCACGAGGTCCTCTCTCAATTGTGGCCCCGTGGCCCTCTCCCAATTGTGGCCCCGTGGCCCTCTCTCAATTGTGGCCCCGTGGCCCTCTCTCAATTGTGGCCACGAGGTCCTCTCTCAATTGTGGCCCCATGGCCCTCTCCCAATTGTGGCCCAGGTGGTCCTCTCCCAATCACACAAGATTGTGGCCACCTGGCCCTCTCCCAATCACACAAGATTGTGGCCACCTGGCCCTCTCCCAATCACACAAGATTGTGGCCACCTGGCCCTCTCCCAATCACACAAGATTGTGGCCACCTGGCCCTCTCCCAATCACACAAGATTGTGGGCACCTGGCCCTCTCCCAATCACACAAGATTGTGGCCACCTGGCCCTCTCCCAATCACACGAGATTGTGGCCACCTGGCCCTCTCCCAATCACACAAGATTGTGGGCACCTGGCCCTCTCCCAATCACACAAGATTGTGGCCACCTGGCCCTCTCCCAATCACACAAGATTGTGGCCACCTGGCCCTCTCCCAATCACACAAGATTGTGGCCACCTGGCCCTCTCCCAATCACACAAGATTGTGGCCACCTGGCCCTCTCCCAATCACACAAGATTGTGGGCACCTGGCCCTCTCCCAATCACACAAGATTGTGGCCACCTGGCCCTCTCCCAATCACACGAGATTGTGGCCATCTGGCCCTCTCCCAATCACACAAGATTGTGGCCACCTGGCCCTCTCCCAATCACACAAGATTGTGGCCACCTGGCCCTCTCCCAATTACACAAGATTGTGGCCACCTGGCCCTCTCCCAATCACACGAGATTGTGGCCACCTGGCCCTTTCCCAATCACACAAGATTGTGGCCACCTGGCCCTCTCCCAATCACACAAGATTGTGGCCCAGGTGTGGCCATTGTCCGCGGCTATTCGTCAAGAATGTCAAATATTATTCACTACGGAGCGGCCATTGTCTCCCTCTCTCTCCTCTGATGAGTCCTGGTGGATAATGTTCCCTGGTGGATGTTACTGGTACAGTCTGGTGGATAATGTTCCCTGGTGGATGTTACTGGTACAGTCTGGTGGATAATGTCCCCCTGGTGGATGTTACTGGTACAGTCTGGTGGATAATGTACCCCTGGTGGATGTTACTGGTACAGTCTGGTGGATAATGTCCCCCTGGTGGATGTTACTGGAACAGTCTGGTGGATAATGTCCCCCTGGTGGATGTTACTGGAACAGTCTGGTGGATAATGTTCCCTGGTGGATGTTACTGGTACAGTCTGGTGAATAATGTCCCCCTGGTGGATGTTACTGGTACAGTCTGGTGGATAATGTCCCCTGGTGGATGTTACTGGTACAGTCTGGTGGATAATGTTCCCTGGTGGATGTTACTGGTACAGTCTGGTGGATAATGTTCCCCTGGTGGATGTTACTGGTACAGTCTGGTGGATAATGTTCCTGGTGGATGTTACTGGTACAGTCTGGTGGATAATGTTCCCTGGTGGATGTTACTGGTACAGTCTGGTGGATAATGTTCCCTGGTGGATGTTACTGGTACAGTCTGGTGGATAATGTACCCCTGGTGGATGTTACTGGTACAGTCTGGTGGATAATGTACCCCTGGTGGATGTTACTGGTACAGTCTGGTGGATAATGTCCCCCTGGTGGATGTTACTGGTACAGTCTGGTGGATAATGTCCCCCTGGTGGATGTTACTGGTACAGTCTGGTGGATAATGTTCCCTGGTGGATGTTACTGGTACAGTCTGGTGGATAATGTTCCCTGGTGGATGTTACTGGTACAGTCTGGTGGATAATGTCCCCCTGGTGGATGTTACTGGTACAGTCTGGTGGATAATGTTCCCTGGTGGATGTACTGGTACAGTCTGGTGGATAATGTTCCCTGGTGGATGTTACTGGTACAGTCTGGTGGATAATGTTCCCTGGTGGATGTTACTGGTACAGTCTGGTGGATAATGTTCCCTGGTGGATGTTACTGGTACAGTCTGGTGGATAATGTCCCCCTGGTGGATGTTACTGGTACAGTCTGGTGGATAATGTTCCCTGGTGGATGTTACTGGTACAGTCTGGTGGATAATGTCCCCTGGTGGATGTTACTAGTACAGTCTGGTGGATAATGTTCCCCTGGTGGATGTTACTGGTACAGTCTGGTGGATAATGTCCCCCTGGTGGATGTTACTGGTACAGTCTGGTGGATAATGTCCCCTGGTGGATGTTACTGGTACAGTCTGGTGGATAATGTCCCCCTGGTGGATGTTACTGGTACAGTCTGGTGGATAATGTCCCTCTGGTGGATGTTACTGGTACAGTGTGGTGGATAATGTCCCCCTGGTGGATGTTACTGGTACAGTCTGGTGGATAATGTTCCCCTGGTGGATGTAACTGGTACAGTCTGGTGGATAATGTCCCCCTGGTGGATGTAACTGGTACAGTCTGGTGGATAATGTCCCCCTGGTGGATGTTACTGGTACAGTCTGGTGGATAATGTCCCCCTGGTGGATGTTACTGGTACAGTCTGGTGGATAATGTCCCCTGGTGGATGTTACTGGAACAGTCTGGTGGATAAAGTCCCCTGGTGGATGTAACTGGTACAGTCTGGTGGATAATGTTCCCCTGGTGGATGTAACTGGAACAGTCTGGTGGATAATGTTCCCCTGGTGGATGTTACTGGAACAGTCTGGTGGATAATGTCCCCCTGGTGGATGTTACTGGTACAGTCTGGTGGATAATGTCCCCTGGTGGATGTTACTGGTACAGTCTGGGGATAATGTTCCCCTGGTGGATGTAACTGGAACAGTCTGGTGGATAATGTTCCCCTGGTGGATGTAACTGGTACAGTCTGGTGGATAATGTTCCCCTGGTGGATGTTACTGGTACAGTCTGGTGGATAATGTTCCCTGGTGGATGTTACTGGTACAGTCTGGTGGATAATGTTCCCTGGTGGATGTTACTGGTACAGTCTGGTGGATAATGTTCCTGGTGGATGTTATGGTACAGTCTGGTGGATAATGTTCCCCTGGTGGATGTTACTAGTACAGTCTGGTGGATAATGTCCCCTTGGTGGATGTTACTGGTACAGTCTGGTGGATAATGTTCCCCTGGTGGATGTTACTGGTACAGTCTGGTGGATAATGTTCCCCTGGTGGATGTTACTGGTACAGTCTGGTGGATAATGTTCCCTGGTGGATGTAACTGGAACAGTCTGGTGGATAATGTTCCCCTGGTGGATGTAACTGTACAGTCTGGTGGATATGTTCCCCTGGTGGATGTTACTGGTACAGTCTGGTGGATAATGTTCCCTGGTGGATGTTACTGGTACAGTCTGGTGGATAATGTCCCCCTGGTGGATGTTACTGGTACAGTGTGGTGGATAATGTTCCCTGGTGGATGTTACTGGTACAGTGTGGTGGATAATGTCCCCCTGGTGGATGTTACTGGTACAGTCTGGTGGATAATGTCCCCCTGGTGGATGTTACTGGTACAGTCTGGTGGATAAAGTCCTGATCTTCCAGGT
>WNGS01003777.1:11077-28195 GCA_020271785.1 Procambarus virginalis
GATATAGCTGTCATATATTAGGATTCCGGCTTTACAGCTAGTGCCCTTTGACAGGAACAAGAGAGGAAGCAAGAATTAATCTTGGTACATCAGTTACTTGGGTGATGGAAGCTAGCCTCTCACGAGGATAATTTGGTGTCTACATCCTAGTTATACCTGATGGACTAAGCCTACCATACAATAAGATAAGGCACCTCCATTTTTATTAACTAATATATGTGTTTATACTGTAGTTTGATTGGCTACATATATATAAATTTAATATAACCCCCCTAATGTGTAAGGATCGATTTATGAGATTATTGCAGAAATACAATCCACTAAACATCATGCAATTGCAATCGAATATATAAATTAACGTAAAATAAATTCTATATAATTCCTTTAAACTAAATAAATATAAGTCTCACAGGTCGTTGACCAGACCACACACTAGAAGTTGAAGGGACGACGACGTTTCGGTCCGTCCTGGACCATTCTCAAGTCGCTTCACAGGTCGGTTCCCACCCCCTTCACCTTCAAGACTCACCCCTCCCCCTCACCCCTCTTACTGCAAGCCTCACCATCCTCACCCCTCTTACTGCAAGCCTCACCATCCTCACACCTCTTACTGCAAGCCTCACCATCCTCACCCCTCTTACTGCAAGCCTCACCATCCTCACACCTCTTACTGCAAGCCTCACCATCCTCACCCCTCTTACTGCAAGCCTCACCATCCTCACCCCTCTTACTGCAAGCCTCACCATCCTCACACCTCTTACTGCAAGCCTCACCATCCTCACACCTCTTACTGCAAGCCTCACCATCCTCACCTCTTACTGCAAGCCTCACCATCCTCACACCTCTTACTGCAAGCCTCACCATCCTCACCCCTCTTACTGCAAGCCTCACCATCCTCACCCCTCTTACTGCAAGCCTCACCATCCTCACACCTCTTACTGCAAGCCTCACCATCCTCACCCCTCTTACTGCAAGCCTCACCATCCTCACCCCTCTTACTGCAAGCCTCACCATCCTCACCCCTCTTACTGCAAGCCTCACCATCCTCACACCTCTTACTGCAAGCCTCACCATCCTCACCCCTCTTACTGCAAGCCTCACCATCCTCACCCCTCTTACTGCAAGCCTCACCATCCTCACCCTCCCACCGCAAGCCTCACCATCCTCACCCCTCTTACTGCAAGCCTCACCATCCTCACCCTCCCACCGCAAGCCTCACCATCCTCACCCCTCTTACTGCAAGCCTCACCATCCTCACCCCTCTTACTGCAAGCCTCACCATCCTCACCCCTCTTACTGCAAGCCTCACCATCCTCACCCCTCCCACCGCAAGCCTCACCATCCTCACCCCTCCCACCGCAAGCCTCACCATCCTCACCCCTCTTACTGCAAGCCTCACCATCCTCACCCCTCCCACCGCAAGCCTCACCATCCTCAACCCTCCCACCGCAAGCCTCACCCTTCAACACATCAGCTGGAGTTGTGGGGATCAGCACTCTTGGCTGATCTTCAGCTGTACTTCAGAAAGCTTCACTGACACAGTCCTGCTTCACTGTTACACAGTCCTGCTTCAGTGATACACAGTCCTGCTTCACTGATACACAGTCCTGCTTCAGTGTTACACCGTCCTGCTTCACTGATACACAGTCCTGCTTCAGTGATACACAGTCCTGCTTCACTGATACACAGTCCTGCTTCAGTGATACACAGTCCTGCTTCACTGATACACAGTCCTGCTTCACTGATACACAGTCCTGCTTCACTGATACACAGTCCTGCTTCACTGATACACAGTCCTGCTTCACTGACACAGTCCTGCTTCAGTGTTACACAGTCCTGCTTCACTGATACACAGTCCTGCTTCAGTGATACACAGTCCTGCTTCACTGATACACAGTCCTGCTTCACTGATACACAGTCCTGCTTCACTGATACACAGTCCTGCTTCACTGATATACAGTCCTGCTTCACTGATACACAGTCCTGCTTCACTGATACACAGTCCTGCTTCACTGATACACCGTCCTGCTTCAGTGTTACACAGTCCTGCTTCACTGATACACAGTCCTGCTTCAGTGATACACAGTCCTGCTTCACTGATACACAGTCCTGCTTCACTGATACACAGTCCTGCTTCAGTGATACACAGTCCTGCTTCACTGACACACAGTCCTGCTTCAGTGATACACAGTCCTGCTTCAGTGATACACAGTCCTGCTTCACTGATACACCGTCCTGCTTCACTGATACACAGTCCTGCTTCACTGATACACAGTCCTGCTTCACTGATACACAGTCCTGCTTCACTGATACACAGTCCTGCTTCACTGATACACAGTCCTGCTTCACTGACACACAGTCCTGCTTCACTGACACACAGTCCTGCTTCACTGACACAGTCCTGCTTCACTGACACACAGTCCTGCTTCACTGACACACAGTCCTGCTTCACTGACACAGTCCTGCTTCACTGACACACAGTCCTGCTTCACTGACACAGTCCTGCTTCACTGACACACAGTCCTGCTTCACTGATACACAGTCCTGCTTCACTGTTACACCGTCCTGCTTCACTGTTACACAGTCCTGCTTCACTGTTACACCGTCCTGCTTCACTGATACACAGTCCTGCTTCACTGTTACACCGTCCTGCTTCACTGTTACACCGTCCTGCTTCACTGTTACACCGTCCTGCTTCACTGTTACACAGTCCTGCTTCACTGTTACACCGTCCTGCTTCACTGTTACACCGTCCTGCTTCACTGTTACACCGTCCTGCTTCACTGTTACACCGTCCTGCTTCACTGTTACACCGTCCTGCTTCACTGTTACACCGTCCTGCTTCACTGTTACACAGTCATGCTTCACTGTTACACCGTCCTGCTTCACTGTTACACAGTCCTTCTTCACTGTTACACCGTCCTGCTTCACTGTTACACAGTCTTGCTTCACTGTTACACATTCTTGCTTCACTGTTACACCGTCCTGCTTCACTGTTACACCGTCCTGCTTCACTGTTACACAGTCCTGCTTCACTGTTACACCGTCCTGCTTCACTGTTACACAGTCCTGCTTCACTGTTACACAGTCCTGCTTCACTGTTACACCGTCCTGCTTCACTGTTACACCGTCCTGCTTCACTGTTACACAGTCTTGCTTCACTGTTACACATTCTTGCTTCACTGTTACACCGTCCTGCTTCACTGTTACACCGTCCTGCTTCACTGTTACACAGTCCTGCTTCACTGTTACACAGTCCTGCTTCACTGTTACACAGTCTTGCTTCACTGTTACACATTCTTGCTTCACTGTTACACCGTCCTGCTTCACTGTTACACCGTCCTGCTTCACTGTTACACCGTCCTGCTTCACTGTTACACAGTCCTGCTTCACTGTTACACAGTCCTTCTTCACTGTTACACCGTCCTGCTTCACTGTTACACCGTCCTGCTTCACTGATACACAGTCCTGCTTCACTGATACACAGTCCTGCTTCACTGTTACACCGTCCTGCTTCACTGATACACAGTCCTGCTTCACTGATACACAGTCCTGCTTCACTGTTTCACCGTCCTGCTTCACTGTTACACCTGCCTGCTTCACTGATACACAGTCCTGCTTCACTGATACACCGTCCTGCTTCACTGTTACACCGTCCTGCTTCACTGTTACACAGTCCTGCTTCACTGATACACAGTCCTGCTTCACTGTTACATAGTCCTGCTTCACTGTTACACCGTCCTGCTTCACTGTTACACCGTCCTGCTTCACTGTTTCACCGTCCTGCTTCACTGTTACACCTGCCTGCTTCACTGTTACACCGTCCTGCTTCACTGATACACCGTCCTGCTTCACTGTTACACCGTCCTGCTTCACTGTTACACCGTCCTGCTTCACTGATACACCGTCCTGCTTCACTGTTACACAGTCCTGCTTCACTGATACACAGTCCTGCTTCACTGTTACACCGTCCTGCTTCACTGTTACACAGTCCTGCTTCACTGATACACAGTCCTGCTTCACTGTTTCACCGTCCTGCTTCACTGTTACACCGTCCTGCTTCACTGTTACACCGTCCTGCTTCACTGATACACCGTCCTGCTTCACTGTTACACAGTCCTGCTTCACTGATACACAGTCCTGCTTCACTGTTACACCGTCCTGCTTCACTGTTACACAGTCCTGCTTCACTGATACACAGTCCTGCTTCACTGTTTCACCGTCCTGCTTCACTGTTACACCTGCCTGCTTCACTGATACACAGTCCTGCTTCACTGATACACCGTCCTGCTTCACTGATACACAGTCCTGCTTCACTGATACACCGTCCTGCTTCTGTCCTTCAACTCAACTTGTAAACAAAGGAAACTAAAAAAAGAAACAAGAACAATATTGTTGTGAGGTGGACACGTTGATGTGGCTGCCGTTGAGCCCAATCACCCTGGCTCGGGGAACACATTGTCGATGTTTGTGGTGTGAAAGCTGGGAGACCAATTATCCGTGCATTTGTGAAGCGTCTCAGGGCGTGTGGCGCCAGAATTGAGACAACTGGAGTCATTGTGGTCTTTATAAATAAAGTGTTTGCAAATAAACGTAGGTCCATGTGTTGTAGGACTAAAGGTTAATACAAGGGACTACTTTACTCTGTGACAGTGTCTGGCCTGAAGGTGTAAACATTAGTCCAGGACAATATACAACAGGCAGGACGAACCAATATCAAAATAAATAACAACGATGAAGGTTATAAATTATACTGAACTGTGATGGGTTGAGAGCCAGAATGTGTGACTGTGAGAAAGCTTACTGGTGAGCGTGATATATTGTTTGACAACAGTACTGGCATTAAGCTTATGAATATGACAGCCACTGGCAGTGTGTTGATGGTCTTGACACACACAGGCAGCACCCAGGTGTCTGGCCTCACCTCTGCCTCCTGTTAAGGTCGTGTCTCACCTTGTCCACCACCCTACAGGGAGTGACGCAATGGACACTTAGAAAGTACCATTTGGTACTGTTGAACTTGGACAGACCGGGAACGTTTTTTGTTAATTAAGCTGCTAAAAATCCCTAACCTAACCATCCTACGCCTGATACACGTTCTCTGAGGCCATATATAGTACATATGTGTGCTATATTAGGCCTAATTTCATTAAGTTTGGCTTCTTGCTTTATTTTTCCGGACTCATTAAGGTGAATAGTACCCAAATCTACTATTTACTTTATTACTAAATTCTACTAAACTACTATAGTACCCAATTCTACTAAACTACTATAGTACCCAATTCTACTAAACTACTATAGTACCCAATTCTACTAGACTACTATAGTTCCCAGTTCTACTAAACTACTATAGTTCCCAATTCTACTATACTCAATGACTTAGTAGCTGGCGAACTGATCACCTCTGACCTTCAGTTTGTGCACAGATCTGATTACTCAACGATGCTCTGTAGTTTTATGGTGGAGGAAACTACGCAGTAATACACCACATATGGTAGTTATGTTCTCTCATTGTATCATGATGCTTTAAAAGCTTTTGACAACGTTGAACTCCAAACTCTTTAGGGAGCAGCTAAAGCGTTTGAGGCCTATCATGTCCTCATAGGCCAACTTGTCCATTTTCCTGATGCTATTAGAGACATAGAAGTTAGAACAAATGTCATTGTGAGTGAACTCAGTCATCTTGATACCTGGCCAACAGTAAAGGTATTTAACAGTCAATGTGTCGGTCTGTAAAGATGTGAACCATGGCACCTTCAGGACGTTGATCTTGGTAAACTTTATTGTCAATGTTGGAAATGTTCAGGAGGAGTAGTTCACACACCTGCACACCCACACTGACCACCAGGTAGTTCACACACCTCCACACCCACACTGACCACCAGGTAGTTCCCACGCCTCCACACCCACACTGACCACCAGGTAGTTCACACACCTGCACACAAACACTGACCACCAGGTAGTTCACACACCTCCACACCCACACTGACCACCAGGTAGTTCACACACCTCCACACCCACACTGACCACCAGGAAGTTCACACACCACCACACCCACACTGACCACCAGGCAGTTCACACACCTCCACACCCACACTGACCACCAGGTAGTTCACACTCCTCCACACCCACACTGACCACCAGGTAGTTCACACTCCTCCACACCCACACTGACCACCAGGTAGTTCACACACCTGCACACAAACACTGACCACCAGGTAGTTCACACACCTCCACACCCACACTGACCACCAGGTAGTTCACACACCTCCACACCCACACTGACCACCAGGTAGTTCACACACCACCACACCCACACTGACCACCAGGCAGTTCACACACCTCCACACCCACACTGACCACCAGGTAGTTCACACTCCTCCACACCCACACTGACCACCAGGTAGTTCACATACCTCCACACCCACACTGACCACCAGGTAGTTCACACACCTCCACACCCACACTGACCACCAGGTAGTTCACACTCCTCCACACCCACACTGACCACCAGGTAGTTCACACACCTCCACACCCACACTGACCAGGTAGTTCACACACCTCCACACCCACAGTGACCACAAGGTAGTTCACACACCTCCACACCCACACTGACCACCAGGTAGTTCACACTCCTCCACACCCACACTGACCACCAGGTAGTTCACACTCCTCCACACCCACACTGACCACCAGGTAGTTCACACTCCTCCACACCCACACTGACCACCAGGTAGTTCACACACCTGCACACCCTCACTGACCAGGTAGTTCACACACCTCCACACCCACACTGACCAGGTAGTTCACACACCTCCACACCCACACTGACCACCAGGTAGTTCACACACCTCCACACCCACACTGACCACCAGGTAGTTCACACACCTCCACACCCACACTGGCCACCAGGTAGTTCACACACCTCCACACCCACACTGACCACCAGGTAGTTCACACACCTCCACACCCACACTGACCACCAGGTAGTTCACACTCCTCCACACCCACACTGACCAGGTAGTTCACACTCCTCCACACCCACACTGACCACCAGGTAGTTCACACACCTCCACACCCACACTGACCACCAGGCAGGGAGATATCACGGCGCTGGGAGAGGTGGCAGCAAACCAGGTGACCTTGGATAGGTTCGAAATTACAAGAGATGAGGTCAAGGAGCACCTATTGGAGCTGGATGTGAGAAAAAGCTGTTGGGCCGGATGGAATCTCGCCATGGGTATTGAAAGAGTGTGCAGGAGCACTTTGCTTACCACTCTCCATAGTGTATAGTAGGTCACTGGAAACGGGGGACCTACCAGAAATATGGAAGACTGCTAATGTAGTACCAATATACAAAAAGGTGACAGACAAGAGGCACTGAACTACAGGCCAGTGTCCTTAACTTGTATACCATGCAAGGTGATGGAGAAGATTGTGAGAAAAACCTAGTAACACATCTGGAGAGAAGAGACTTCGTGACAACCCATCAACATGGGTTCAGGGAGGGTAAATCTTGCCTTACAGGCTTGATAGAATTCTACGATCAGGTGACAAGAATTAAGCAAGAAAGAGAAGGGTGGGCGGACTGCATTTTTTTGGACTGTCGGAAGCCTTTGACACAGTACCCCATAAAAGGTTGATGCATAAGCTGGAGAAACAGGCAGGAGTAACAGGTAGGGCGCTCCAGTGGATAAGGGAGTACCTAAGCAATAGGAAGCAGAGAGTTACAGTGAGGGGTGAGACCTCAGACTGGCGTGAAGTCACCAGTGGAGTCCCACAGGGCTCTGTACTTGGACCTATCCTGTTTCTGATATACGTAAATGATCTCCCAGAGGGTATAGACTCATTCCTCTCAATGTTTGCTGACGACGCCAAAATTATGAGAAGGATTAAGACAGAGGAGGACAGCTTGAGACTTCAAGAAGACCTGGACAAGCTGCAGGAATGGTCGAACAAATGGCTGTTAGAGTTTAACCCAAGCAAATGTAATGTAATGAAGATAGGGGTAGGAAGCAGGAGACCAGATACAAGGTATCATTTGGGAGATGAAATACTTCAAGAGTCAGAGAGAGAGAAGACCTGGGGGTTGATATCACGCCAGACCTGTCCCCTGAAGCTCATATCAAGAGGATAAGATGAGCAGCATATGCCAGGTTGGCTAACATAAGAACGGCCTTTAGAAACTTGTGTAAGGAATCTTTCAGAACATTATATACCACATATGTCAGACCAATCCTGGAGTATGCGGCTCCAGCATGGAGTCCCTATCTAGTCAAGCATAAGACTAAACTGGAAAAGGTTCAAAGGTTTGCCACCAGACTAGTACCCGAGCTGAGAGGTATGAGCTACGAGGAGCGACTGCAGGAATTAAACCTCACTTCGTTGGAAGACAGAAGAGTTAGGGGGGACATGATCACCACATTCAAGATTCTCAGGGGAATCGACAGGGTTGATAAAGACAGGCTGTTTAACACAAGGGGCACACACACTAGGGGACACAGGTGGAAGCTGTGTGCCCAAATGAGCCACAGAGATATTAGAAAGAACTTTTTTAGTGTCAGAGTGGTTGACAAATGGAATGCATTAGGAAGCGATGTGGTGGAGGCTGACTCCAAACACAGTTTCAAGTGTAGATATGATAGAGCCCATTAGGCTCAGGAAACTGTACACCTGTTGATTGACGGTTGAGAGGCGGGACCAAAGAGCCAGAGCTCAACCCCCGCAAGCACAACTAGGTGAGTACAACTAGGTGAGTACACTGACCACCAGGTAGTTCACACACCTCCACACCCACACTGACCACCAGGTAGTTCACACACCTCCACACCACACTGACCACCAGGTAGTTCACACACCTCCACACCCACACTGACCACCAGGTAGTTCACACACCTCCACACCCACAATGACCACCAGGTAGTTCACACACCTCCACACCCACACTGACCACCAGGTAGTTCACACACCTCCACACCCACACTGACCAGGTAGTTCACACACCTCCACACCCACACTGACCACCAGGTAGTTCACACGCCTCCACACCCACACTGACCACCAGGTAGTTCACACTCCTCCACACCAACACTGACCACCAGGTAGTTCACACACCTCCACACCCACACTGACCACCTGGTAGTTCACACACCTCCACACCCACACTGACCACCAGGTAGTTCACACACCTCCACACCCACACTGACCACCAGGTAGTTCACACACCTCCACACCCACACTGACCACCAGGTAGTTCACACTCCTCCACACCCACACTGACCACCAGGTAGTTCACACACCTCCACACCCACACTGACCACCAGGTAGTTCACACTCCTCCACAACCACACTGACCACCAGGTAGTTCACACACACCTCCACACCCACACTGACCACCAGGTAGTTCAGACACCTCCACACCCACACTGACCACCAGGTAGTTCACACTCCTCCACACCCACACTGACCACCAGGTAGTTCACACACCTCCACACCCACACTGACCACCAGGTAGTTCACAACCTCCACACCCACACTGACCACCAGTAGTTCACACACCTCCACACCCACACTGACCACCAGGTAGTTCACACTCCTCCACACCCACACTGACCACCAGGTAGTTCACACTCCTCCACACCCACACTGACCAGGTAGTTCACACACCTGTACACAAACACTGACCACCAGGTAGTTCACACACCTCCACACCCACACTGACCACCAGGTTGTTCACACACCTCCACACCCACACTGACCACCAGGTAGTTCATACACCTCCACACCCACACTGACCACCAGGTAGTTCACACTCCTTCACACCCACACTGACCACCAGGTAGTTCACACTCCTCCACACCCACACTGACCAGGTAGTTCACACACCTGCACATCCACACTGACCACCAAGTAGTTCACACACCTCCATACCCACTGACCACCAGGTAGTTCACACTCCTCCACACCCACACTGACCAGGTAGTTCAAACACCTGCACACCCACACTGACCACCAGGTAGTTCACACACCTGCACACCCACACTGACCACCAGGTAGTTCACACACCTCCACACCCACACTGACCAGGTAGTTCAAACACCTGCACACCCACACTGACCACCAGGTAGTTCACACACCTGCACACCCACACTGACCACCAGGTAGTTCACACACCTCCACACCCACACTGACCACCAGGTAGTTCACACACTCCACACCCACACTGACCACCAGGTAGTTCACAACACCTCCACACCCACACTGGCCAGGTATTCACACACCTCCACACCCACACTGACCACACGTAGTTCACACACCTCCACACCCACACTGACCACCAGGTAGTTCACACTCCTCCACACCCACACTGACCACCANTGACCACCAGGTAGTTCACACACCTGCACACCCACACTGACCAGGTAGTTCACACACCTCCACAACCACACTGACCACCAGGTAGTTCACACACGCCACACCCACACTGACCACCAGGTAGTTCACACACCCCCACCACACACTGACCACCAGGTAGTTCACACACCTCCACACCACACTGACCACCAGGTAGTTCACACCTCCACACCCACACTGACCACCAGGTAGTTCACACTCCTCCACACAAACACCTGCCAGGTAGTTCACACAACCTCCACACCCACACTGACCTCCAGGTAGTTCACACTCCTCTACACCCACACTGACCACCAGGTAGTTCACACACCTCCACACCCACACTGACCACCAGGTAGTTCACACACCTTCACACCCACACTGACCACCAGGTAGTTCACACACCTCCACACCCACACTGACCAGGTAGTTCACCACACCTCCACAACCACACTGACCACAGGTACTTCACACACCTCCACACCCACACTGACCACCAGGTAGTTCACACACTCCACACCCACACTGACCACCAGGTAGTTCACACTCCTCCACACCCACACTGACCAGGTAGTTCACACACCTCCACAACCACACTGACCACCAGGTAGTTCACACACCTCCACACCCACACTGACCACCAGGTAGTTCACACACCTGCACACCCACACTGACCACCAGGTAGTTCACAACTCCACACCCACACTGACCACCAGGTAGTTCACACACCTCCACACCCACACTGACCACCAGGTAGTTCACACACCTCCACACCCACACTGGCCAGGTAGTTCACACACCTCCACACCCACACTGACCACCAGGTAGTTCACACACCTCCACACCCACACTGACCACCAGGTAGTTCACACTCCTCACACCCACACTGACCACCAGGTAGTTCACACTCCTCCACACCCACACTGAACATCAGGTAGTTCACACTCCTCCACAACCACACTGACCACCAGGTAGTTCAAACACCTCCAAACCCACACTGACCAGGTAGTTCACACTCCTCCACACCCACACTGACCACCAGGTAGTTCACACTCCTCCACACCCACACTGGCCACCAGGTAGTTCACACACCTCCACACCCACACTGACCAGGTAGTTCACACACCTCCACACCCACACTGACCACCAGGTAGTTCACACTCCTCCACACCAACACTGGCCAGGTAGTTCACACACCTCCACACCCACACTGACCACCAGGTAGTTCACACTCCTCTACACCCACACTCACAGGGGCCAGGTAGCCTGGTGGATTGCGCGCAGGATTCGTAATTCTGTGGCGCGGGTTCGATTCCCGCACCCGGCAGAAACAAATGGGCAAAGTTTCTTTCACCCTGAATGCCCCTGTTACCTAGCAGTAAATAGGTACCTGGGAGTTAGTCAGCTGTCACGGGGCTTCCTGGTGTGTGTGTGTGTGTGTGTGTGTGTGGTGTGGGAAAAAAAAAAAGTAGTAGTGTAGTTAGTAAACAGTTGATTGACAGTTGAGAGGCGGGCCGAAAGAGCAAAGCTCAACCCCCGTAAAATACAACTAAGTGAATACACTGCCCACCAGGTAGTTCACACACCTCCACACCCACACTGACCACCAGGTAGTTCACACACCTGCACACCCACACTGACCACCAGGTTATTCACACACCTCCACACCCATACTGACCACCAGGTAGTTCACACACCTCCACACCCACACTGACCACCAGGTAGTTCACACACCTGCACACCCACACTGACAGGTAGTTCACACACCTCCATAAACACCACACTGACCACCAGGTAGTTCACACACCTCCACACCCACACTGACCACCAGGTAGTTCACACTCCTCCACACCCACACTGACCACCAGGTAGTTCACCACCCTCCACACAAACACCTGCCAGGTAGTTCACACACCTCCACACCCACACTGACCACCAGGTAGTTCACACTCCTACACCCACACTGACCACCAGGTAGGTTTCCACACACCTCCAGTAGTTCACCTCCACACCAAACACTGACCACCAGGTAGTTCACACACCTTCACACCCACAATGACCACCAGGTAGTTCACACACTGCACACCCACACTGACCCAGGTAGTTCACACACCTCCACAACCACACTGACCACCAGGTAGTTCACACACCTCCACACCCACACTGACCACCAGGTAGTTCACACACTCCACACCCACACTGACCACCAGGTAGTTCACACTCCTCCACACCCACACTGACCAGGTAGTTCACACACCTCCACAACCACACTGACCACCAGGTAGTTCACACACCACTGCACACCCACACTGACCACCAGGTAGTTCACACCAGCACACCCACACTGACCACCAGGTAGTTCACACACACCTCCACACCCACACTGACCACCAGGTAGTTCCCACACCTCCCCACACCAACACTGACCACCAGGTAGTTCACACACCTCCACACCCACACTGGCCAGGTAGTTCACACACCTCCACACCCACACTGACCACCAGGATTTCACACACCTCCACACCACCACTGACCACCAGGTAGTTCACACTCCTCCACACCCACACTGACCACCAGGTAGTTCACACTCCTCCACACCCACACTGAACATCAGGTAGTTCACACTCCTCCACAACCACACTGACCACCAGGTAGTTCACACACCTCCAAACCCCACTGACCAGGTAGTTCACACTCCTCCACACCCACACTGACCACCAGGTAGTTCACACTCCAGCACACCCACACTGACCAGGTAGTTCCACACACCACCACACCACACTGACCACCAGGTAGTTCACACACCTGCACACCCACACTGACCAGGTAGTTCACACACCTCCCCACCCACACTGACCAGGTAGTTTACACACCTCCACACCCACACTGCCCAGGTAGTTCCCACACCTGCACACCCACACTGACCAGGTAGTTCACACAACTCCACACCCACACTGACCAGGTAGTTCCCACACTGCACACCCCACACCATACTGACCAGGTAGTTCCCACACCTGCACACCCCACACTTGTCACTGGCCTCTACAACTGTCCACAACTATAAACTTAACTGTCAGGAAATACAACATAATATGTAAGTATACATAATGATACAGCGAGTATACAGGATGGAATAACTTAACTATTCAGCAGAGAAAAAGCAGACTGACCCCCGCTGGATAATGGGACTCTGAAGGAACTATTGTCACGAGACACGGCTTACTGACAAGTATTTTGGTCCTGCTGAGTTAGATCTGTGTTGTGTTAACTGTTTGTGTAACTGGTACTCACCTAATTGTACTCACCTAATTGTGCTTGCGGGGGTTGAGCTTTGGCTTTTGGTCCCGCCTCTCAACTGTCAATCAACTGGTGTACAGATTCCTGAGCCTACTGGGCTCTATCATATCTACACTTGAAGCTGTGTATGGAGTCAGCCTCCACCACATCACTTCCTAATGCATTCCATTTGGCAACCACTCTGACACTAAAAAAGTTCTTTCTAATATCTCTGTGGCTCATTTGGGCACTCAGTTTCCACCTGTGTCCCCTTGTGCGTGTGCCCCTTGTGTTAAATAGCCTGTCTTTATCTACCCTATCAATTCCCTTCAGAATCTTAAATGTGGTGATCATGTCCCCCCTAACTCTTCTGTCTTCCAGCGAAGTGAGGTTTAATTCCCGTAGTCTCTCCTCGTAGCTCATACCTCTCAGCTCGGGCACTAGTCTGGTGGCAAACCTTTGAACCTTTCCAGTTTAGTCTTATCCTTGACTAGATATGGACTCCATGCTGGGGCTGCATACTCCAGGATTGGCCTGACATATGTGGTATACAAAGTTCTGAATGATTCTTTACACAAGTTTCTGAATGCCGTTCGTATGTTGGCCAACCTGGCATATGCCGCTGATGTTATCCTCTTGATATGTGCTGCAGGAGACAGGTCTGGCGTGATATCAACCCCCAAGTCTTTTTCTTTCTCTGATTCCTGAAGAATTCCTCTCCCAGATGATACCTTGTATCTGGCCTCCTGCTCCCTACACCTATCTTCATTACATTACATTTGGTTGGGTTAAACTCTAACAACCATTTGTTCGACCATTCCTTCAGCTTGTCTAGGTCTTCTTGAAGCCTCAAACAGTCCTCTTCTGTTTTAATCCTTCTCATAATTTTGGCATCGTCCGCAAACATTGAGAGAAATGAATCGATACCCTCCGGGAGATCATTTACATATATCAGAAACAAGATAGGACCGAGTACAGAGCCCTGTGGGACTCCACTGGTGACTTCACGCCAATCGGAGGTCTCACCCCTTACCGTAACTCTCTGCTTCCTATTGCTTAGGTACTCCCTTATCCACTGGAGCACCTTACCAGTTACACCTGCCTGTCTCTCCAGCTTATGTACCAGCCTCTTATGCGGTACTGTGTCAAAGGCTTTCCGACAATCCAAGAAAATGCAGTCCGCCCAGCCCTCTCTTTCTTGCTTAATCTTTGTCACCTGATCGTAGAATTCTATCAAGCCTGTAAGGCAAGATTTGCCCTCCCTGAACCCATGTTGGCGATTTGTCACGAAGTCTCTTCTCTCCAGATGTGTTACCAGGTTTTTTCTCACGATCTTCTCCATCACCTTGCATGGTATACAAGTCAAGGACACTGGCCTGTAGTTCAGTGCCTCTTGCCTGTCGCCCTTTTTGTATATTGGGACCACATTCGCCGTCTTCCATATTTCTGGTAGGTCTCCCGTCTCCAGTGACTTACTATACACTATGGAGAGTGGCAAGCAAAGTGCCTCTGCACACTCTTTCAGTATCCAAGGTGAGATCCCGTCTGGCCCAACAGCCTTCCTAACATCCAGATCCAGCAGGTGTCTCTTACCTCCTCTCTCGTAATTTCGAACTCTTCCAAGGCCGCCTGATTTACCTCCCTTTCTCCTAGCACAGTGACCTCACCTTGTTCTATTGTGAAGACCTCCTGGAACCTCTTGTTGAGTTCTTCACACACCTCTTTGTCATTCTCTGTATACCTGTCCTCGCCTGTTCTAAGTTTCAATACCTGTTCTTTCACTGTTGTTTCCTTCTGATGTGACTGTGGAGTAGCTTTGGTTCGGTCTTGGCTTTGTTTGCTATATCATTTTCAAAACTTTTCTCTGCTTCTCTTCTCACCCTGACGTACTCATTCTGGCTCTCTGGTATCTCTCTCTGCTTTCTGGTGTTCTGTTATTCCGGAAGTTCCTCCACGCCCTTTTGTTCAGTTTCTTCGCTTCCATACATTCCCTATTATACCATGGATTCTTCTGTTGCTTCTCGGATTTTCCCTTTGGACGGGATGAACCTGTTTACTGCCTCCTGACACTTTTGGGTAACATAGTCCATCATACCCTGTACAGACTTATCTCTGAGGTCTGAGTCCCAAGGTATTTCACTTAGGAAACTTCTCATCTGTACATAATTCCCCTTTCGGAATGCCAGCCTTTTGATTCCTAGTTCTTTTTGGGGGAGATAATTCCTAGCTCTACCAGGTACTCAAAGTTTAATACACTATGGTCACTCATTCCCAAGGGCGCTTCCATCTTAACTTCCCTTATATCCCACTCATTTAGGGTAAATATCAAATCAAGCATTGCTGGTTCATCTTCTCCTCTCATTCTTGTTGGGTCATTGACGTGCTGGCTTAGAAAGTTTCTTGTTGCCACATCCAGCAGCTTAGCTCTCCATGTTTCTGGTCCTCCATGCGGGTCTCTGTTCTCCCAATCTATCTTCCCATGGTTGAAGTCTCCCATTATTAGTAGTCCAGATCCATTCCTGCTAGCAACAGAAGCTGCTCTTCTATTATGTTAATGGTGGCCATGTTGTTTCTATCATATTCCTGTCTAGGTCTTCTGTCATTTGGTGGAGGATTATATATGACTACGACTATAATTTTTTCCCCTCCATTTGTTATGGTACCTGCTATGTAGTCACTGAAACCTTCACAGCCCTGAACAACCATCCTCAATATCCCAGCCTTTTCTTACCAGTAGAGCTACACCACCACCACCTCTTCCTTCCCTCTCTCCTCATAACATAATAGTCCTGTGGGAACACTGCATTTGTTATCGTTTTCGTCAGTTTTGTTTCTGTGAGGGCTATTATGTCTGGGTTTTCCTCTAGTACCCGTTCTCCAAGCTCATTCGCTTTATTTGTAATTCCATCTATGTTAGTGTACATTGCTTTGAGGCTCACTTTCCTCTGTCCCTTCTCAAATCGCCTCCTTGGTGAGTGTTCTGCTGGTGGGGGAAGCTGTTCCATGGGTGAAGACCTGTGAGGTGGATAACAGGGTCTCAGAGGATACTAGGACGAGGGGCGGGGATCCAGTGAAGGGGGAGGGGCAGGGAGGGTATGGGGTGAAAGGGGAGGGAGGACAGGAGGGAAAGGAGGGGAGGGAAGACTCTGGGGGAGGAGGGGAGGGGAAGGGTGGGGATTGGGTGTGGGGGAGGGGTAGGTGGGTTTCTATGCAGAGGGTGGCGGGGTTATCCTCCCCTCTGGTGTTACTGGGTAGCTGTTGTGGGTTCCCCCCTCGCATCTGGGGGGTTGTGTGGTAGCTGTGACCTCCTGGTTTTCCCCTCTCGCCCTGCGCCTCTTCCTTGCTTCTGCCGCCACGGCTCTCTCCTCCCTTGTCATGTCTCTTTGGAGGAATACATTTTGAATTTACCACGTTTTCAGGGAGCTCTTCCTTGATAGAATCTCTCCTTGA
>WNGS01003777.1:35590-45936 GCA_020271785.1 Procambarus virginalis
CAACAGCCTCACACCTCTCACCAACAAGTCTCACACCTCTCACCAACAAGCCTCACACCTCTCACCAACAAGCCTCACACCTCTCACCAACAAGCCTCACACCTCTCACCAACAAGCCTCACACCTCTCACCTTGACGCCTCACACCTCTCACCACAAGCCTCACACCTCTCACCAACAAGCCTCACACCTCTCACCAACAAGCCTCACACCTCTCACCTTGACGCCTCACACCTCTCACCAACAAGCCTCACACCTCTCACCAACAAGCCTCACACCTCTCACCTACAGCCTCACACCTCTCACCAACAAGCCTCACACCTCTCACCAACAAGCCTCACACCTCTCACCAACAAGCCTCACACCTCTCACCAACAAGCCTCACACCTCTCACCAACAAGCCTCACACCTCTCACCAACAAGCCTCACCCCTCTCACCTTGACGCCTCACACCTCTCACCAACAAGCCTCATACCTCTCACCAACAAGCCTCACACCTCTCACCAACAAGCCTCACACCTCTCACCAACAAGCCTCACACCTCTCACCAACAAGCCTCACACCTCTCACCTTGACGCCTCACACCTCTCACCAACAAGCCTCACACCTCTCACCAACAAGCCTCACACCTCTCACCAACAAGCCTCACACCTCTCACCAAAAGCCTCACCCTCTCACCTTGACGCCTCACCCCTCTCACCTTGACGCCTCACACCTCTCACCTACAAGCCTCACACCTCTCACCTACAAGCCTCACACCTCTCACTTACAAGCCTCACACCTCTCACCAACAAGCCTCACACCTCTCACAACAAGCCTCACACCTCTCACCAACAAGCCTCACCCCTCTCACCAACAAGCCTCATACCTCTCACCAACAAGCGTCACACCTCTCACCAACAAGCCTCATACCTCTCACCAACAAGCCTCACACCTCTCACCAACAAGCCTCACACCTCTCACTACAAGCTTCACACCTCTCACCAACAAGCCTCACACCTCTCACCAAAAAGCCTCACACCTCTCACCAACAAGCCTCACACCTCTCACTTACAAGCCTCACACCTCTCACTTACAAGCCTCACACCTCTCACCACTTAGTACTATAAATTCACCAGCTAATCTGTTGGGAATTATTCTTAAATACAGTAGTCTTTGGCCTTATTACTACATAAAAACATCTCATTTGAATTAACTTTTTTATCAGTATCAAAATAGAGTAAATGTGACCCTTCTATCACTTATTGACATCTGGACAAAGAGAGCCAGAAGCGTCAGTGGTGAGGGAGGTGAGCCAGTGCTTCTTCCATCATCAACACGCAGTCAACATCTAAACAAGGAAAAAGTCTTACCGAAACCCGTTTATCTGATCATTTCTGGCCGGTTAATGTTAAGTAGATATAGAGCGAACTGGTTAGGACGCTAGACAAGCCACTAAACACAGGTAATTAAGCCTTGGTCTTTATCTAATAATATATAAATGTTTCATCTGATATAGCTGTCATATATTAGGATTCCGGCTTTACAGCTAGTGCCCTTTGACAGGAACAAGAAGACGAAGCAAGAATTAATCTTGGTACATCAGTTACTTGGGTGATGGAAGCTAGCCTCTCACGAGGATAATTGGTGTCTACATCCTAGTTATACCTGATGGACTAAGCCTACCATACAATAAGATAAGGCACCTCCATTTTTATTAACTAATATATGTGGTTTAATACTGTAGTTTGATTGGCTACATATATATAAATTTAATATAACCCCCCTAATGTGTAAGGATCGATTTATGAGATTATTGCAGAAATACAATCCACTAAACATCATGCAAATTGCAATCGAAATATATAAATTAACGTAAATATAAATTCTATATAAATTCCTTTAAACTAAATAAATATAAGTCTCACAGGTCGTTGACCAGACCACACACTAGAAGTTGAAGGGACGACGACGTTTCGGTCCGTCCTGGACCATTCTCAAGTCGCTTCACAGGTCGGTTCCCACCCCCTCTCACCTTCAAGACTCACCCCTCCCCCTCACCCCTCTTACTGCAAGCCTCACCATCCTCACCCCTCTTACTGCAAGCCTCACCATCCTCACACCTCTTACTACAAGCCTCACCATCCTCACCCCTCTTACTGCAAGCCTCATCATCCTCACACCTCTTACTGCAAGCCTCACCATCCTCACCCCTCTTACTGCAAGCCTCACCATCCTCACACCTCTTACTGCAAGCCTCACCATCCTCACCCCTCTTACTGCAAGCCTCACCATCCTCACACCTCTTACTACAAGCCTCACCATCCTCACCCCTCTTACTGCAAGCCTCACCATCCTCACCCCTCTTACTGCAAGCCTCACCATCCTCACACCTCTTACTGCAAGCCTCACCATCCTCACACCTCTTACTGCAAGCCTCACCATCCTCACACCTCTTACTGCAAGCCTCACCATCCTCACCCCTCCCACCGCAAGCCTCACCATCCTCACCCCTCTTACTGCAAGCCTCACCATCCTCAACCTTCCACCGCAAGCCTCACCCTTCAACACATCAGCTGGAGTTGTGGGATCAGCACTCTTGGCTGATCTTCAGCTGTACTTCAGAAAGCTTCACTGACACAGTCCTGCTTCAGTGTTACACAGTCCTGCTTCACTGATACACAGTCCTGCTTCAGTGATACACAGTCCTGCTTCACTGATACACAGTCCTGCTTCACTGATACACAGTCCTGCTTCACTGATACACAGTCCTGCTTCACTGATATACAGTCCTGCTTCACTGATACACAGTCCTGCTTCACTGATACACAGTCCTGCTTCACTGATACACCGTCCTGCTTCAGTGTTACACAGTCCTGCTTCACTGATACACAGTCCTGCTTCACTGATACACAGTCCTGCTTCACTGATACACAGTCCTGCTTCACTGATACACAGTCCTGCTTCAGTGATACACAGTCCTGCTTCACTGACACACAGTCCTGCTTCAGTGATACACAGTCCTGCTTCAGTGATACACAGTCCTGCTTCACTGACACACAGTCCTGCTTCACTGACACACAGTCCTGCTTCAGTGATACACAGTAATGCTTCAGTGATACACAGTCCTGCTTCACTGATACACCGTCCTGCTTCACTGATACACAGTCCTGCTTCACTGATACACAGTCCTGCTTCACTGATACACAGTCCTGCTTCACTGATACACAGTCCTGCTTCACTGATACACAGTCCTGCTTCACTGACACACAGTCCTGCTTCACTGACACACAGTCCTGCTTCACTGACACAGTCCTGCTTCACTGACACACAGTCCTGCTTCACTGACACACAGTCCTGCTTCACTGACACAGTCCTGCTTCACTGACACACAGTCCTGCTTCACTGACACAGTCCTGCTTCACTGACACACAGTCCTGCTTCACTGATACACAGTCCTGCTTCACTGTTACACCGTCCTGCTTCACTGTTACACAGTCCTGCTTCACTGTTACACCGTCCTGCTTCACTGATACACAGTCCTGCTTCACTGTTACACCGTCCTGCTTCACTGTTACACCGTCCTGCTTCACTGTTACACCGTCCTGCTTCACTGTTACACAGTCCTGCTTCACTGTTACACCGTCCTGCTTCACTGTTACACCGTCCTGCTTCACTGTTACACCGTCCTGCTTCACTGTTACACCGTCCTGCTTCACTGTTACACCGTCCTGCTTCACTGTTACACCGTCCTGCTTCACTGTTACACAGTCATGCTTCACTGTTACACAGTCCTGCTTCACTGTTACACAGTCCTTCTTCACTGTTACACCGTCCTGCTTCACTGTTACACAGTCTTGCTTCACTGTTACACATTCTTGCTTCACTGTTACACCGTCCTGCTTCACTGTTACACCGTCCTGCTTCACTGTTACACAGTCCTGCTTCACTGTTACACCGTCCTGCTTCACTGTTACACAGTCCTGCTTCACTGTTACACAGTCCTGCTTCACTGTTACACCGTCCTGCTTCACTGTTACACCGTCCTGCTTCACTGTTACACAGTCTTGCTTCACTGTTACACATTCTTGCTTCACTGTTACACCGTCCTGCTTCACTGTTACACCGTCCTGCTTCACTGTTACACAGTCCTGCTTCACTGTTACACAGTCCTGCTTCACTGTTACACAGTCTTGCTTCACTGTTACACATTCTTGCTTCACTGTTACACCGTCCTGCTTCACTGTTACACCGTCCTGCTTCACTGTTACACCGTCCTGCTTCACTGTTACACAGTCCTGCTTCACTGTTACACAGTCCTTCTTCACTGTTACACCGTCCTGCTTCACTGTTACACCGTCCTGCTTCACTGATACACAGTCCTGCTTCACTGATACACAGTCCTGCTCACTGTTACACCGTCCTGCTTCACTGATACACAGTCCTGCTTCACTGATACACAGTCCTGCTTCACTGTTTCACCGTCCTGCTTCACTGTTACACACTGCCTGCTTCACTGATACACAGTCCTGCTTCACTGATACACCGTCCTGCTTCACTGTTACACCGTCCTGCTTCACTGTTACACAGTCCTGCTTCACTGATACACAGTCCTGCTTCACTGTTACATAGTCCTGCTTCACTGTTACACCGTCCTGCTTCACTGTTACACCGTCCTGCTTCACTGTTTCACCGTCCTGCTTCACTGTTACACCTGCCTGCTTCACTGTTACACCGTCCTGCTTCACTGATACACCGTCCTGCTTCACTGTTACACCGTCCTGCTTCACTGTTACACCGTCCTGCTTCACTGATACACCGTCCTGCTTCACTGTTACACCGTCCTGCTTCACTGTTACACAGTCCTGCTTCACTGATACACAGTCCTGCTTCACTGTTACACCGTCCTGCTTCACTGTTACACAGTCCTGCTTCACTGATACACAGTCCTGCTTCACTGTTTCACCGTCCTGCTTCACTGTTACACCTGCCTGCTTCACTGATACACAGTCCTGCTTCACTGATACACCGTCCTGCTTCACTGATACACAGTCCTGCTTCACTGATACACCGTCCTGCTTCACTGATACACAGTCCTGCTTCACTGATACACCGTCCTGCTTCACTGATACACAGTCCTGCTTCACTGATACACCGTCCTGCTTCTGTCCTTCAACTCAACTTGTAAAACAAAGGAAACTAAAAAAGAAACAAGAACAATATTGTTATGAGGTGGACACGTTGATGTGGCTGCCGTTGAGCCCAATCACCCTGGCTCGGGGAACACATTGTCGATGTTTGTGGTGTGAAAGCTGGGAGACCAATTATCCGTGCATTTGTGAAGCGTCTCAGGGCGTGTGGCGCCAGAATTGAGACAACTAGAGTCATTGTGGTCTTTATAAATAAAGTGTTTGCAAATAAACGTAGTCCATGTGTTGTAGGACTAAAGGTTAATACAAGGGACTACTTTACTCTGTGACAGTGTCTGGCCTGAAGGTGTAAACATTAGTCCAGGACAATATACAACAGGCAGGACGAACCAATATCAAAATAAATAACAACGATGAAGGTTATAAATTATACTGAACTGTGATGGGTTGAGAGCCAGAATGTGTGACTGTGAGAAAGCTTACTGGTGAGCGTGATATATTTGTTTGACAACAGTACTGGCATTAAGCTTATGAATATGACAGCCACTGGCAGTGTGTTGATGGTCTTGACACACACAGGCAGCACCCAGGTGTCTGGCCTCACCTCTGCCTCCTGTTAAGGTCGTGTCTCACCTTGTCCACCACCCTACAGGGAGTGACGCAATGGACACTTAGAAAGTACCATTTGGTACTGTTGAACTTGGACAGACCGGGAACGTTTTTTGTTAATTAAGCTGCTAAAAAACCCTAACCTAACCATCCTACGCCTGATACACGTTCTCTGAGGCCATATATAGTACATATGTGTGCTATATTAGGCCTAATTTCATTAAGTTTGGCTTCTTGCTTTATTTTTCCGGACTCATTAAGGTGAATAGTACCCAAATCTACTATTTACTTTATTACTAAATTCTACTAAACTACTATAGTACCCAATTCTACTAAACTACTATAGTACCCAATTCTACTAAACTACTATAGTACCCAATTCTACTAGACTACTATAGTTCCCAGTTCTACTAAACTACTATAGTTCCCAATTCTACTATACTCAATGACTTAGTAGCTGGCGAACTGATCACCTCTGACCTTCAGTTTGTGCACAGATCTGATTACTCAACGATGCTCTGTAGTTTTATGGTGGAGGAAACTGTGAGATTTTTCTCTACGCCTACCTCCCTGAGGAGGTGGACTACAAGTTTAAAGGCTGCTCTTGGCAGTTAAGCATGAGTCCAGTAGAAAAGGAGAAGCGGGAGCAAACCGCCAGGCTTTCACCAGCAGGGGTGAAGACCTGTCCACAATAGGCCGCTGGTTCCTCCTAGTTAAACATGACATTAAAACCAATAAAGGGTAACCGACGGGTTCTCACAATCAAATTTTATATTTGTTGTGTGGCGCTATGAATTGGAATTCGAATTCCCAAGAGCGCAGCCGTCATATCAAAGATTGAAACAACAATATCAAATATCTCAGAACAATGGGAGTGGTACAGAATAGTTGAAGGTTGACATCAAAGACTGTTAACAATTAACAATTTATTATAACAAGAGACTAGACTACTACATTAAAACAAAAGAATGTCAATGACGTTACTTGAACATAAGCGTGCCCACAGAGGAATCAACACGCAAGCAAGAACTAACAGATCTATAATCACAATTACAACAAATGACACAGTGAGTTCTGGAACACGTCTCCAGTAACCTCCTAACTGTTCTACGCCTCAGTGCAGTCTACACCTGCAATAGCGGTTGCAATGCAATCAAATCAGTAGCCTTTCAATGACATCAATAACTAATGGGTTCACTGGCAACTCCAGCACCCTTCCTCAGATTTATCTTTACGTTAATGTCCATCCAGTGGCACCATAACCAACAGCTAAATAGCAACCCTTGCTGTGTGGCTGCATACTGAACTAACCTGAACACAGGTGTGCCCACTGATGACGCAATATTGCAAACTCAAAGAAAAATATCACAGACTAAGTTACACCACAGCGTGTGATTTAATTACGTTACAGTCCAACCAGTGGCATTTGCAACACAGCTATTCAACAGCCCCTCGAGAAATGACAGCAGGCTCCATCCTGCTGACACTTCGGGCTGACAACATGAACTAACTGAACAATCTTCCACTGATGACACAAGCAAGCAATCAATAGTGACACGACTTCCTAGTGGCAGCTACTATAATCACAAGCTTAAGGCCCTCCCTCCTAACAGGAGAGACCCCCGTAATCAGGTGGGTAGTCTAACAGTGACTCCCCCTATCACAACTAAAGTGAACACAGTCAGGCAAGGTGGGATTCTGGGACACAGCTCCACTCATCCCTAAGTTACGTACCCNCACAGTACACATGTACAGTCACAGTACACTGTACAGTCACAGTACACATGTACAGTCACAGTACAACATGTACAGTCACAGTACACATGTACAGTCACAGTACCATGTACAGTCACAGTACACATGTACAGTCACAGTACACATGTACAGTCACAGTACACATGTATCAGTCACAGTACACATGTACAGTCACAGTACACATGTACAGTCACAGTAACAATGTACAGTCACAGTACACATGTACAGTCACAGTACACATGTACAGTCACAGTACACATGTACAGTCACAGTACACATGCACAGTCACAGTACACATGTACAGTCACAGTACACATGTACAGTCACAGTACACATGTACAGTCACAGTACACATGTACAGTCACAGTACACATGTACAGTCACAGTACACATGTACAGTCACAGTACACATGTACAGTCACAGTACACATGTACAGTCACAGTACACATGTACAGTCACAGTACACATGTACAGTCACAGTACACATGTACAGTCACAGTACACATGTACAGTCACAGTACACATGTACAGTCACAGTACACATGTACAGTCACAGTACACATGTACAGTCACAGTACACATGTACAGTCACAGTACACATGTACAGTCACAGTACACATGTACAGTCACAGTACACATGTACAGTCACAGTACACATGTACAGTCACAGTACACATGTACAGTCACAGTACACATGTACAGTCACAGTACACATGTACAGTCACAGTACACATGTACAGTCACAGTACACATGTACAGTCACAGTACACATGTACAGTCACAGTACACATGTACAGTCACAGTACACATGTACAGTCACAGTACACATGTACAGTCACAGTACACATGTACAGTCACAGTACACATGTACAGTCACAGTACACATGTACAGTCACAGTACACATGTACAGTCACAGTACACATGTACAGTCACAGTACACATGTACAGTCACAGTACACATGTACAGTCACAGTACACATGTACAGTCACAGTACACATGTACAGTCACAGTACACATGTACAGTCACAGTACACATGTACAGTCACAGTACACATGTACAGTCACAGTACACATGTACAGTCACAGTACACATGTACAGTCACAGTACACATGTACAGTCACAGTACACATGTACAGTCACAGTACACATGTACAGTCACAGTACACATGTACAGTCACAGTACACATGTACAGTCACAGTACACATGTACAGTCACAGTACACATGTACAGTCACAGTACACATGTACAGTCACAGTACACATGTACAGTCACAGTACACATGTACAGTCACAGTACACATGTACAGTCACAGTACACATGTACAGTCACAGTACACATGTACAGTCACAGTACACATATACAGTCACAGTACACATATACAGTCACAGTACACATATACAGTCACAGTACACATATACAGTCACAGTACACATATACAGTCACAGTACACATATACAGTAACATCCTGAGTAACCTGCCATATTCATCTGGTGACACCTCATGCGGTCACTATAAGTGTTGAAGCCAGTAAGACTGACCTTGGTGAGAGTGGTACCAGTAGGTGCCAGCGTCCGAGGCGTAGAAGGTGTACCTGAAGGTGGCCCCGGGTTGATGGGACACTGCGTCAGGTTGGGGACGCCGTCCATGTACGGGGTGTCCGGGTCCCTGGGGTCCGTGGACCTCATGGTCAGTCCGTGCCAGTGGACGGTGATGCCTTCGTCGTGTAGTGAGTTCTTCACGTCGACCCTTATCTGATCGCCCAGACACACCTGAGGTGAGAGTGCCGAGTTATACCTTAACACAGGCCTCCTGACCCATGATGGAGCGGTTACTCACATATATTACTGCACTACGCCACCTGACCCATGCTGGCGAGGTCTTATACTAACTGTCGGAAAATTACTAACAAATTCATTCAAAGAAAACGAGATTGCAGTGGAATTTTCCCTGGAAGAAAACGGGGTATTATTGCCATGTCGCCATTAAATTCACCGGTTAATAATTTTGGGAAATCTTAAAACGTCAATCTGTGGACTGTAACATCATAAAATATTTTCCTTGAACCAACTTAATTATCAGTACTAAAATAGAATAAATATGAACCCTCTTTCCATTTCTTGGTAAAGCTCATCTAGTGTTGACGTCCCGAGGAGGAGGGAGGGAGGGCGACAGCCATTAAGTTTAACGTAAACCAAAGTCTCGCCTGAGCTCGCTTGAAGCTCCACATTTATTTCCCTCTAGACTCTGTGTTGTGGCATGTAAACAGCTCCCTTCATCAGCACGATCTTCGTCTACAATAAGGGAGGTGTTCAGTACCCGATAATCCTTACATCTAGTCATTCCTGGCCAGTAATGTAGGTAGATTAGGGTACCGGTTAGAACACGTCGGGAGCCACCCTAAAAGGGTAAATATTAATTAAATCTTATCTAATAAATTACTATAATTTCCGCTGATATAACTGTCAGATATAGGTTACGATTATTATAGTGGGTGCCTTTGGACAGGTGAAACTGAAAGGGAAGAAGAATTAGAAGTCAACTGCCTGGTACAACATGTAACGTGTGATTATACTAGCGTCACTTACAAGGAGTGATGAGTTTATGAGGATTCCTCATAAACGTTTGTGATAATCCGTGTTCATATCTGGTTGTCCTGGCCAAAATCAACAATACAGATAAGCTGTATTTGTTTCATTTATTTACTAACCCTTCTAGTATAAACATTGTAGTAAATGGGCACCTGAGAGCTGAGTGGACAGCGCTTCGGAGTCGTAGTCCTGAGGTTCCGGGTTCGATCCCCGGTGGAGGCGGAGACAAATGGCCAAAATGTTTCATTGACCTGATGCCCC
>WNGS01003777.1:46936-78821 GCA_020271785.1 Procambarus virginalis
TTAACTGTGTGTTGGGAGGGAAGTGTGTTGTGTTAACTGTGTGTTGGGAGGGAAATGTGTTGGGTTAACTGTGTGTTGGGAGGGATGTGTGTTGTGTTAACTGTGTGTTGGAGGGAAGTGTGTTGTGTTAACTGTGTGTTGGGAGGGAATGTGTTGTGTTTAACTGTGTGTTGGGAGGGAGGAGTGTGTTGTGTTAACTGTGTGTTGGGAGGGATGTGTGTTGTGTTAACTGTGTTTGGGGGA
This sequence comes from Procambarus virginalis, assembly GCA_020271785.1. Taxonomy (NCBI): domain Eukaryota; kingdom Metazoa; phylum Arthropoda; class Malacostraca; order Decapoda; family Cambaridae; genus Procambarus; species Procambarus virginalis. The sequence continues at coordinate 47,180 of WNGS01003777.1, forward strand.
GGGAAGTGTGTTGTGTTAACTTTGTGTTGGGAGGGAAGTGTGTTGGGTTAACTGTGTGTTGGGAGGGAAGTGTGTGTTGTGTTAACTGTGGTGGGAGGGAAATGTGTTGGGTTAATGTGTGTTGGGAGGGATGTGTGTTGTGTTAACTGTGTGTTGGGAGGGATGTGTGTTGTGTTAACTGTGTGTTGGGAGGGATGTGTGTTGTGTTAACTGTGTGTTGGGAGGGAGTGTGGTCCGGGACCGTCCCAGACCTTCTCCACCAAGAGACCTGAGTGTCTGAACATTTGTGTAGTTTATATAAGTCCTTGCAATTGTACTCTCATCGTCAGATATTCATGAAATGCTGTTATTATAACTTTTAATTAGGTAAATAATTCCCTCTCAACTACTCTAAACTATCTCAAAGTACAAGTGACTGTAACATTCTTGTTATTGCAGGTGACTGACTGTAACATTCTGTTATTGCAGGTGACTGACTGTAACATTCTTGTTATTGCAGGTGACTGACTGTAACATTCTTGTTATTGCAGGTGACTGACTGTAACATTCTTGTTATTGCACGTGACTGACTGTAACATTCTTGTTATTGCACGTGACTGACTGTAACATTCTTGTTATTGCAGGTGACTGACTGTAACATTCTTGTTATTGCAGGTGACTGACTGGCTGCACATTCCTACACAAGACAAGTTTGTCCTCAGGCAATATGGCGGAGGTGATGAGTCCGCTGACTCTATGTTGGTGAACGGCCAGGGACCTTATCAGGTTAGTGGTGACCTTTGTCCCTGTGTCTCACTGTTGTCTCAGGTTAGTGGTGACCTTTAGTCCTGTGTCTCATTGTTGTCTCAGGTTAGTGGTGACCTTTAGTCCTGTGTCTCATTATAGTCTCAGGTTAGTTGTGACCTTTAGTCCTGTGTCTCATTGTAGTCTTAGGTTAGTGGTGACCTTTAGTCCTGTGTCTCATTGTAGTCTCAGGTTAGTGGTGTCCTTTAGTCCTGTGTCTCATTGTAGTCTTAGGTTAGTGGTGACCTTTACCCCTGTGTTTCATTGTAGTCTCAGGTTAGTGGTGACCTTTAGTCCTGTGTCTCATTGTAGTCTCAGGTTAGTTGTGACCTTTAGTCCTGTGTCTCATTGTAGTCTTAGGTTAGTGGTGACCTTTAGTCCTGTGTCTCATTGTAGTCTTAGGTTAGTGGTGACCTTTAGTCCTGTGTCTCATTGTAGTCTCAGGTTAGTGGTGACCTTTAGTCCTGTGTCTCATTGTAGTCTTAGGTTAGTGGTGACCTTTAGTCCTGTGTCTCATTGTAGTCTCAGGTTAGTGGTGACCTTTAGTCCTGTGTCTCATTGTAGTCTTAGGTTAGTGGTGACCTTTAGTCCTGTGTCTCATTGTAGTCTCAGGTTAGTGGTGACCTTTAGTCCTGTGTCTCATTGTAGTCTCAGGTTAGTGGTGACCTTTAGTCCTGTGTCTCATTGTAGTCTCAGGTTAGTGGTGACCTTTAGTCCTGTGTCTCATTGTAGTCTCAGGTTAGTGGTGACCTTTAGTCCTGTGTCTCATTGTAGTCTCAGGTTAGTTGTGACCTTTAGTCCTGTGTCTCATTGTAGTCTTAGGTTAGTGGTGACCTTTAGTCCTGTGTCTCATTGTAGTCTCAGGTTAGTGGTGACCTTTAGTCCTGTGTCTCATTGTAGTCTCAGGTTAGTGGTGACCTTTAGTCCTGTGTCTCATTGTAGTCTCAGGTTACTGGTGACCTTTAGTCCTGTGTCTCATTGTAGTCTCAGGTTAGTGGTGACCTTTAGTCCTGTGTCTCATTGTAGTCTCAGGTTAGTGGTGTCCTTTAGTCCTGTGTCTCATTGTAGTCTTAGGTTAGTGGTGACCTTTACCCCTGTGTTTCATTGTAGTCTCAGGTTAGTGGTGTCCTTTAGTCCTGTGTCTCATTGTAGTCTTAGGTTAGTGGTGACCTTTACCCCTGTGTTTCATTGTAGTCTCAGGTTAGTGGTGACCTTCATGTTCTTAGTCTCATAGTGTAGTGTTGAGTAATGTTCTTAGTGTTGCCTGGGTGTTCCACCCCGGTGAGCAGTTCTTCTCTTGGGGTTGTTCTATTACCTTCAGGGATGTTATTGATGTATTGTTCATCTTGACTCTTGTGTTCATCACTCATAAATTTTGCTTGAAAAATATTATGTTTATTCTTTTTAGTGTCAGATTATGTCAGTTAATAGCATCTATGTATAGGTTATATTAACATAGACGGGAGAGATTATCATGTCTGTGAAGAAAGCTGCTAATTGTGTGCTAGCATGGCCTTGCTAATGTTTTGAGTCATTGTTTTGTAAAAATAGTACATTTTTGGTCATTAATAAACAGTCTAAGTTATATATATATATATATATATATATATATATATATATATATATATATATATATAATATATATATATATATATATATATATATTGGTGTATATTGGCAGCAGGTTTTCTTTTAAACATGTCTCATTAAATATGACCGCATATTCTGTATTTACTAACTTCTGATTTAGGACTTCTATCCCTCTAACTATTTTCTTAGCATCAGGGCTTAGCTGAAATAGGAGTTCTCCAAAACTCATTTTCGTAATTTCCGGGTGAAGAAAAGAGGTAAATTACTATAGAATGTATTACACTTATTTATACAATATGCACAACGTTTCGAACCTCCATGGTTCATTCTCAAGTGAATGAATTTTACAATGTGATTTGATTTTATACCCGCACTGGGTCAGGTGATAAGATAATAAATGTGAAAACAAAAGGGGATACAAAGAGGATAAAAGTGGGGTCACACATATGAACATAAGAATATAGGTAACCGCAGAAGGCCTGTTGGCCCATACGAGGCAGCTGGTATCTACATACAAAGATTAATCCAGTGTAATTGGCCTGTTATGTAGAACATTGTCTTCTGTGTTGGCATCGTTATGTTCTGGTCTTGTCCTTACTCTCATTGTGGGTAGGGTAAATAGTTCCGTGACCTGACCCAGTGCGGGTATAAAATCAAATCACACTGTAAAATTCATTCACTTGAGAATGAACCATGGAGGTTCGAAACGTTGTGCATATTGTATAAATAAATGTAATACATTCTATAGTCATTTACCTCTTTTCTTCACCCGGAAATTACGAAAATGAGTTTTGGAGAACTCCTATTTCAGCTAAGCCCTGATGCTAAGAAAATAGTTAGAGGGATAGAAGCCCTAAATCAGAAGTTAGTAAATACAGAATATGCGGTCATATTTAATGATTGATATATATATATATATATATATATATATATATATATATATATATATATATATATATATATATATATATATATATATATGTACTCCACATTAATACAATTCTTACACGAAATATATCATATATTTGCATTCATCTTAAAGAACGTACGAATTAAACATAACAATATTTCCAGGAAGCCAACTCCTCCTCCTCCCTCGCTGCCCAAGTGCCTTACGCCAGGTTCATTGTCAGGCCAGGTGAGTCCACGGTGCTGGCCAGGTGAGTCCACGGTGCTGGCCAGGTGAGTCCAGGGTGCTGGCCAGGTGAGTCCACAGTGCTGGCCAGGTGAGTCCAGGGTGCTGGCCAGGTGAGTCCACAGTGCTGGCCAGGTGAGTCCACAGTGCTGGCCAGGTGAGTCCACGGTGCTGGCCAGGTGAGTCCACGGTGCTGGCCAGGTGAGTCCACACTGCTGGCCAGGTGAGTCCAGGGTGCTGGCCAGGTGAGTCCACAGTGCTGGCCAGGTGAGTCCACAGTGCTGGCCAGGTGAGTCCACACTGCTGGCCAGGTGAGTCCACACTGCTGGCCAGGTGAGTCCACAGTGCTGGCCAGGTGAGTCCACAGTGCTGGCCAGGTTAGTCCAGGGTGCTGGCCAGGTGAGTCCACAGTGCTGGCCAGGTGAGTCCAGGGTGCTGGCCAGGTGAGTCCAGAGTGCTGGCCAGGTGAGTCCACGGTGCTGGCCAGGTGAGTCCAGGGTGCTGGCCAGGTGAGTCCAGGGTGCTGGCCAGGTTAGTCCAGGGTGCTGGCCAGGTGAGTCCACGGTGCTGGCCAGGTGAGTCCACGGTGCTGGCCAGGTGAGTGCAGGGTGCTGGCCAGGTGAGTCCACACTGCTGGCCAGGTGATTCCACACTGCTGGTCAGGTGAGTCCACAGTACTGGCCAGGTGAGTCCACACTGCTGTCCAGGTGAGTCCACACTGCTGGTCAGGTGAGTCCACAGTACTGGCCAGGTGAGTCCACAGTGTTGGCCAGGTGAGTCCACACTGCTGGCCAGGTGATTCCACACTGCTAGTCAGGTGAGTCCACAGTACTGGCCAGGTGAGTCCACACTGCTGTCCAGGTGAGTCCACACTGCTGGTCAGGTGAGTCCACAGTACTGGCCAGGTGAGTCCACAGTGCTGGCCAGGTGAGTCCACACTGCTGGCCAGGTGAGTCCACAGTGCTGGCCAGGGGAGTCCACACTGCTGGGCAGGCGAGTCCACAGTGCTGGCCAGGTGAGTCCACAGTGCTGGCCAGGTGAGTCCACAGTACTGGCCAGGTGAGTCCACAGTACTGGCCAGGTGAGTCCACAGTACTGGCCAGGTGAGTCCACAGTACTGGCCAGGTGAGTCCACAGTGCTGGCCAGGTGAGTCCACAGTACTGGCCAGGTGAGTCCACAGTACTGGCCAGGTGAGTCCACAGTGCTGGCCAGGTGAGTCCACAGTACTGGCCAGGTGAGTCCACAGTACTGGCCAGGTGAGTCCACAGTGCTGGCCAGGTGAGTCCACAGTGCTGGCCAGGTGAGTCCACAGTGATGGCCAGGTGACTCCACAGTGCTGGCCAGGTGAGTCCACAGTGCTGGCCAGGTGAGTCCACAGTGCTGGCCAGGTGAGTCCACAGTACTGGCCAGGTGAGTCCACAGTACTGGCCAGGTGAGTCCACAGTACTGGCCAGGTGAGTCCACAGTGCTGGCCAGGTGAGTCCACAGTACTGGCCAGGTGAGTCCACAGTACTGGCCAGGTGAGTCCACAGTGCTGGCCAGGTGAGTCCACAGTACTTGCCAGGTGAGTCCACAGTACTGGCCAGGTGAGTCCACAGTGCTGGCCAGGTGAGTCCACAGTGCTGGCCAGGTGAGTCCACAGTGATGGCCAGGTGAGTCCACAGTGCTGGCCAGGTGAGTCCACAGTGCTGGCCAGGTGAGTCCACAGTGCTGGCCAGGTGAGTCCACAGTACTGGCCAGGTGAGTCCACAGTACTGGCCAGGTGAGTCCACAGTGCTGGCCAGGTGAGTCCACAGTACTGGCCAGGTGAGTCCACAGTGCTGGCCAGGACAGTCCACAGTGCTGGCCAGGTGAGTCCACAGTGCTGGCCAGGTGAGTCCACAGTGCTGGCCAGGTGAGTCCACAGTACTGGCCAGGTGAGTCCACAGTGCTGGCCAGGTGAGTCCACAGTACTGGCCAGGTGAGTCCACAGTGCTGGCCAGGACAGTCCACAGTGCTGGCCAGGTGAGTCCACAGTGCTGGCCAGGTGAGTCCAGAGTGCTGGCCAGGTGAGTCCACAGTGCTGGCCAGGTGAGTCCACAGTACTGGCCAGGTGAGTCCACACTGCTGGCCAGGTGAGTCCACAGTGCTGGCCAGGTGAGTCCACAGTGCTGGCCAGGTGAGTCCAGAGTGCTGGCCAGGTGAGTCCACAGTGCTGGCCAGGTGAGTCCACAGTGCTGGCCAGGTGAGTCCACAGTACTGGCCAGGTGAGTCCACAGTGCTGGCCAGGTGAGTCCACAGTGCTGGCCAGGTGAGTCCACAGTGCTGGCCAGGTGAGTCCATAGTGCTGGCCAGGTGAGTCCACAGTGCTGGCCAGGTGAGTCCACAGTGCTGGCCAGGTGAGTCCACAGTACTGGCCAGGTGAGTCCACAGTACTGGCCAGGTGAGTCCACAGTACTGGCCAGGTGAGTCCACAGTGCTGGCCAGGTGAGTCCACAGTACTGGCCAGGTGAGTCCACAGTGCTGGCCAGGTGAGTCCACAGTGCTGGCCAGGTGAGTCCACAGTGCTGGCCAGGTGAGTCCACAGTGCTGGCCAGGTGAGTCCACAGTGCTGGCCAGGACAGTCCACAGTGCTGGCCAGGTGAGTCCACAGTGCTGGCCAGGGGAGTCCACAGTACTGGCCAGGTGAGTCCACAGTACTGGCCAGGTGAGTCCACAGTGCTGGCCAGGTGAGTCCACAGTGCTGGCCAGGTGAGTCCACAGTGCTGGCCAGGTGAGTCCACAGTGCTGGCCAGGTGAGTCCACAGTACTGGCCAGGTGAGTCCACAGTGCTGGCCAGGTGAGTCCACAGTGCTGGCCAGGTGAGTCCACAGTACTGGCCAGGTGAGTCCACAGTACTGGCCAGGATAGTCCACACTGCTGGCCAGGATAGTCCACACTGCTGGCCAGGACAGTCCACACTGCTGGCCAGGATAGTCCACACTGCTGGCCAGGACAGTCCACACTGCTGGCCAGGACAGTCCACACTGCTGGCCAGGACAGTCCACACTGCTGGCCAGGACAGTCCACACTGCTGGCCAGGACAGTCCACACTGCTGGCCAGGACTGTCCACACTGCTGGCCAGGACAGTCCACACTGCTGGCCAGGACAATCCACACTGCTGGCCAGGACAATCCACACTGCTGGCCAGGACAGTCCACACTGCTGGCCAGGACAATCCACACTGCTGGCCAGGACAATCCACACTGCTGGCCAGGACAATCCACACTGCTGGCCAGGACAGTCCACACTGCTGGCCAGGACAATCCACACTGCTGGCCAGGACAATCCACACTGCTGGCCAGGACAGTCCACACTGCTGGCCAGGACAATCCACACTGCTGGCCAGGACAATCCACAGTGCTGGCCAGGACAGTCCACACTGCTGGCCAGGACAATCCACAGTGCTGGCCAGGACAATCCACACTGCTGGCCAGGACAATCCACACTGCTGGCCAGGACAATCCACAGTGCTGGCCAGGACAATCCACACTGCTGGCCAGGACAGTCCACAGTGCTGGCCAGGACAGTCCACACTGCTGGCCAGGACAATCCACACTGCTGGCCAGGACAATCCACACTGCTGGCCAGGACAGTCCACAGTGCTGGCCAGTTGGTAACTTTCTAATTGGAACTTTCTGTCCATTATTATTCAGATTTTATTTTGAGAGTAAATAATTAACAAAGATATATATTTGTAAATGTATGGTAAACAGGACTGCTTTATGTTATTTACGATTCATATTTTGCTGACACAGTCCCTCCTCATAAGGTTTTCCCAACGTCAAGAAACTGTCGTACTAACGTGCCTTATCATAACTTACTAGAGGACCCAAAACAGAAAACGGGACAGTATGTAATTTTCGCGAGCCGCTGCCATTTTCTAGTACGACATTTTTTGGCTGTATACGTAGAGTATATGTCGTCTTCTTCTTCTTGATAGTAGGTGCAGTTTGCATGAAGGATTTGTCCTCCCGATGACTGCACCAGTACTGATGTTGGGAGAGGCGTTTATGTTGAGGATGATAAGAGTTCCAAAAGTGCTTGTTGCGTTGTGGTGTAGACAGAGGAGCGGCGACTACAACAGTTGTGTGTGTTAGAGGAAGACTTGCCGCCCCGCAGGGCGGTGTGTTGTGTTTTGGCGTCAGCTGATCCATGGTGCTGCGACGAGGCATTTGTTTTCTGTGTTTAGCTGTTGGTGGCGCCAGGTATAAATGTGGCGCGGGTCAGATGTGACCCAATTTGTTGGTCGACTGCAGATATTTAGCCAGTGCTTTGACTATTTGGTATTTTTCCTGTAACGAGTGATCACCTTCTCCTATTATATGCTCGATGGTAAAGGGTATTTTAAGTGAGATAAATACTTGTTTGAAATTTACTCTGGCACTATGATGTCGGAAGCCGTGAGGGAGATAGTGTTCGACTGTTTCAGGCACCTGACAGTGGATGAAGAGTTCGTTGATGTCTGTTCTGTACTTAGGGCTGTGTGCTGCCAGTTTGGTGTGTCCCACCCTTAATCTGGTCATCGTTACTTCAATTTCTCTGTTTTTATATCAGACATGTTTCCAAGTTTCCCATTTCTTTTTAAAGGACCCATAGTACAAAGGTGAGCATCACGTTTTCCATTTCGTCGCAAAATCTTGGGTGATGGTATTTTTGAAGGCTCCTTTACGTGCAACATGGGGAACTGGATGACGGGTAATGTGAGGTGTGTTGTGTATCGCTCTGGCTAGATGATCTACTAGTTCATTATGGAGAATACCACAATGCGCTGGGACCCATTGGATGGACGTATCATAACCGTTTAATCGATGTTCATGAAGAAGTTGAAGACATGAGTAAACAAACTCCTTGCACGTTGTTGAAGAGTACGTAATCGCTTGAATCGCACTCTTGGAGTCACTGCAGATTGTATATGTCCCGATTGGTAATGTTGTGATTATTTGGAGAGCTTGATATAAGGCATATAATTCAGCTGTGAAAACAGATAGTTGGTTTGGTAACCGCCATCCCTGCTTGAGATGGTATTCCGGTATCCATACAGCGCTAGTGACCGAGGGTACGTTGTTCATGATGATGCGAGATCCATCTGTATAAATCGCTGTGGTATTTGGGTAGCAATGTTTCATTGTTGAGAGAAAGACTGAGGCTATGGCTGAGTTTGGTGCAGACTTTGGAATGTTGTCTTCCAGTAGTATTGCTGTATTAGGAGTTGTATAAAGCCAAGGTGGAATAGGGGGGACAGGAAGTTGGGTTTCCGAGTTATGGAGTAGGGAGAGGTCTATATTGAGGTTATTTGTAGCCCGTGTGAGGAAAGGTTGCGAGTGATTGGTTGAGAAGCGGGGGTTATGTGGGTTAACTGTTGGGTTAATTTTTGATCTGTATGGGTGTGTCTGGTGAGCAGTGGTACAGAGTGACAGATAGTTGGCACACATTACGTCTCGTCTGGTGGCTAGGCCTGTGAGGCCCGTTTCCCCGTAAAGTCCGAGGATAGGAGTGGAACGCATTGTGCCACATATAAGTCGCATGGCATTGTTTTGAATGACCTCTAGGCTCTGTAGGTTAGTAGGCGCAGCCGACGCATATGCTTGGCAACAATAGTCTAGTTGGCTGCGAATGTAGGTTGTATAGAAACGGAGCAAGATTGTATGGTGTGCTCCCCAGGTGGTGCCAATGAGGGCTTTAAGTATGGTGAGTCGGGGTTGCGTCGTGTGTTTAAGATGTTGAATGTGTGCTTTCCAGGTAAGTGAGGGCGAGTCTAAGTGCATGCCAAGGTATTTATGTTCTCGTACGTGTTGGATGGGAGTGTTGTGTATTGTGAGGGTGGGTAGATGAACAAGTCTTTTTTTAGTGAAAATTTGATAATAGGTTTTGGTAGTACTAACTTAAAGGCCCCATCGTTGTGTCCAATCTATGAGGTGGTCAAATGCTGTTTGCATTGTTGAGACTATTAGGTAGGGCATTGTCTGAATAATACAATGTTAAGTCGTCGGCGTACGCCGAGAGGTGAACAGGATGGGTGTTGGGCAATTCTGCTAAGAATGCAGCAAAAATGGTTGGGCTTAGTATGGAGCCTTGCGGGACACCCGTTTGTATTGGGATGCCATCAGGAATCTCGTCTTGTATGTAGACTTGAGAGGTCTTGTTCGTAAGATAGGACTGTAACCATAAAAGTAATCTTCCCCGTACACCTAAACCTGCAAGCTTTGCCAGGAGGCAAGTATGAGAAATGCTATCAAAAGCTCCTTTGAGGTCTAGGTTGAGAACAATACAAAATTTACTGCTTCTGAGAGAGGTGCGGATTTCATGTTCAAGGCAGAGTATTTGATCGAGTGTGGAACATTGCGGTCGAAATCCAGCTTGGAGTGACGGTATAATATTATTATGTTCAAGATACCATTGGAGGCGAGTATGCACTAGCCTTTCCCTGACTTTACTGAGGCATAATAGTAAGGAAATAGGTCTGTATGACGCAGGTTGGAATGGGTCTTGTCCCGGTTTAAGGAAAGGAAGAATAATACTGGTCTGCCGTTGTTGTTTAAGATTCGCCGCCTGGAACAAAAAGTTCCAAATAGCACGGGGCTATGGTGAGCCCGTAGTAGGTCTGCCATTGTGAGGGAATATTTCTGTGAGTCCAGCATAGTTTGTAGTAGTTTAAAAGAATATTATGTGCAGTCGATGGAAGATATTTGATGAGTTCATATGGAATTCCATCCTCTCCAGGTGCCTTGCCAACAGGTAGGCGGGTTAAGGCTAATGGTAGCTCGCTTAAGGTGTACATGTTGTCGACGCCGAGCATGGGTAGCAGTATGGCACGGTCAATTTCTTGTCTGAGGGAGTTTACGTCAAAATACTATAAGGAAGACGGGAGACACCGTGCTCTATGATGCCAGCTGTGTTGTAGGGGGTACCCAAGCACGTCTCATATGAGGCATGACTCAAGCTATATTGATTAATGTTTTTTTTTTTTTGAGACATATACAAGAGTTGTTACATTCTTGTACAGCCACTATTACGCGTAGCGTTTCGGGCAGGTCCCTGGTATACGATCCCCGCCGCCAAGAATCGTTTTTACAACCAAGTACACATTTTACTGTTGAGTTAAACAGAGGCTACAGTTAAGGATTTGCGCCCAGTAAATCCTCCCCGGCCAGGATACGAAACCATGATAAAGCGCTCGTGGAACGCCAGGCGAGTGTCTTACCACTACACCACGGAGACTGGTGATTATAATTATATGTGTTCCAGGATAATTTTACTTGGTTGAGTTGCAATTAAAGCTTCGAATAGGCAAAACGGTGCAAATCTAAAGACTTTATTGTAAAATAATACATAATATTATATATATATATATATATGCACAGACTAGCCTATTACCACTAGCTGAGTTTAGTGTCATATATATATATATATATATATATATATATATATATATATATATATATATATATATATATATATATATATATATATATATATATATATATATATATATATATATATATATATATATATATATATATATATATATATATATATATATATATATATATATATATATATATATATATATATATATATATATATATATATATATATATATGATGTTATATTTAATTAGGCCTATACCTGTTATATTTAACCAGGCCTATACCACTACGGGCTCACCATAGCCCGTGCTGCTTGGAACGTTTTGTTCCAAGCAGCGAATCTTCAACAACAACAACAACTAGACAAGAGACTCAACTTCAGCACCAACATTCAACACATAACTAAAAAAGGTTTCTAAAACAGTTGGTATACTCTCTATGATCAGATATTATGTACCCTACTCTGCTCTCCTCTCTCTCTGTTATGCACTTATCTATCCCTATCTGACTTATGGTATCTGTGCTTGGGGTTCAACCTCTGCAAACCACCTCAAGCCAATCATCACCCAGCAGAAATCTGCTATCAGGAAAATAACAAACTCCGCTTTCAGACAACACACGGCTCCCCTGTTTAAATACCTAAACATGCTAACCATAAATTCACTTTATACATTCTCTTGTACTAATTACATTTATAAAACCCTTTTTTAAGTGCAAACCCTGTTCTGAAACTCTTCCTGGACAGATGTAATAGAACACATACTCACCACACCAGACATAAATGTCTCTTTGATATCCCCAGAGTCAAACTCAATCTGTGTAAACACTACGCAAATAAAGGGACCTAGTCTATGGAACTCACTCCCTAATGAACTCAAAAGCTGTCCAACTTTTGCCTTATTCAAAAATAAAATAAAAAGTACCTAATTTCATCTTCGTAGTCTTCTACCTAGAGCTTTATCTTCACACTGTTTCTAGTGCTACCCAATCCCCCATTGTTTGTACCTAAGCCATATTCTTCACCATTGTAATCTTAGATCATCTGTTATCATGGCTGTTGTATTGAGTACATATTCTACTGCATTACTCCTTGTAATGATCCCCATATTGTGCTTCAGTGATCCTATGTATAACCCTGATATGTTTTCCTTATTGTACTTAGGATTCCTTGTTCATTATTGTGTGTTGTTATTATTGTATATTGTTCTGATCTGCTTTTGTGTCAACAATTCTTGCTATGTACCTGTAAACATTTTTTTTTGACAATTTTACTGTAATTATCCTACTTAAAAAATCATCTGTACTTGCAAAGTAAAGCTGTAAAGTACCTGTTAAACACTTTTTAACAATTTTACTCTTATTTCTCTAAAACTTTCTGTTAGTTTAAGGATTTTACTCTAAGGTTAGTTTAAGTACTTGCCTGAAACGCTATGCGTGCTAGTGGCTTCACAAGATTGTAATTTCAACTTAAACTCTATGTTCTCTCTTAACTCTCAATGTACTTTCTTTTCTATATATAAATAAATAATAAAATAAATTAAATAAATCTAATAGATGAATTCCAATTCATATTCAATTTGTTTTCCTCAGTGTTAATTCACGCAAAAAACTTTTGTGATTTGTTGAAAATTTACAACTGACAACTACGTTCACACATTTTCAAGTTCACAATTAATTCTTAGAAGAATACAAGTCTGCCAATAGTTAATATATTTGCTCTCAGAGAACAGTTGACGAGCCGCTCCTTGTTACTGACAAGCAGCGATCATAAGCAACACAGTGTTCCTTAGGGCTGATAAGTCACAAGAAACACTGAGGACTCAGGTACTAAGTGATGTTGATATTGTACAGGGAACAGGTACCGGCTACGGTTGATCAGTACGGGCATCTTGAGCTGCCCAATCACCTTCTCCGTGGACCAGCACGCCTTCACCATCATCAGCACCGACGGCTTCCCCGTCCTGCCTCGCCTCGCTCACTCCCTCGTTATATACTCAGGTCAGTCCTAAAGCTCTTTTCTTGCTGGCTTTTATACTGGATCTTGCGGTCTCTTATTGACACTAGACATAGTGTCTCACTCTGTCCGGCCACAGGTGCAGGGAGGTGCACCTGTGTGGGCAGTGGTGGTTGTGGTGGCTAGTGGTGGTAGTGGTGGTTGGTGGTGGTTGGTGGTGGTCGTGGTGGTTGGTGATGGTTGTGGTGGCTGGTGGTGGTAGTGGTGGCTGGTGGTGGTTGGTGGTGTTGGTGGTGGCTGGTAGTGGTTGTGGTGGCTGGTGGTGGTTGGTGGTGGCTGCTGGTGGTTGGTGGTGGTTGGTGGTAGTTGGTGGTGGTTGTAGTAGTTGGTGAAGGTTGGGGTGGCTGGTGGTGGTTGGTGATAGTTGGTGGTGGTGGTTGTAGTGGTTGTAGTGGTTGGTGGTGGTTGTGATGGCTGGTGGTGGTAGTAGTGGTAGTGGTGGCTGGTGCTGGTAGTGGTGGCTGGTGCTGGTAGTGGTGGCTAGTGGTGTTAGTGGTGGTTGGTGGTGGTGGTGGTGGCTGGTGGTGGTATTTGGTGGTGGCTGGTGGTGGTTGTGATGGCTGTGGTGATTGTGGTGGCTGGTGGTAGTGGTGGCAGTGGTGACTGGCGTGGGTAGTGTGGTAGTGGTGGCTAGTTGTGGTTGTGGTGCCTGGTGGTGGTTGTGATGGCTGGTGTGTGATTGTGGTAGCTACTGGTGGGTAGTGGTGGCAGTGGTGACTGGCGTTGGTAGTTGTGGTAGTGGTGGCTGGTGGGTGATTGTGGTAGCTACTGGTGGTAGTGGTGGCGTGGTGGCTGGTATAGGTAGTGGTGGCAATGGTGGCTGGTGGTGGTAGTGGTGGCTGGGGTGGTTGTGGTGGCTGGTGGTGGTTGTGGTGGCTGGTGGTGGTAGTGGTGATTGATGGTGGCTGGTTCGTGCTAGTGGTGGCTGGTTTGTGGCAGTGCTGGTGGTGGTAGTGGTGGCAGTGGTGGTAGTGGTGGTTGGTGTTGGTAGTGGAAATTGGTGTTGGTAGTGGTGGGTGGTAGTGGCAGTGGTGGCTGGTGGTGGTGGTAGTGGNTAGTATACATAATGATACAGCGAGTATACACGATGGAATAACTTAACTATTCAGCAGAGAAAAGCAGACTGACCCCCAGCTGGATAATTGGACTTCTGAAGGAACTATTGTCACGAGGACACGGATTACTGACAAGTATTTGGTCCTTCTGATGTTAGATCTGTGTTGTGTTAACTGTGTTGTGTTAACTGTGCGTTGTGTTAGCAGTGTGTTGTGTTAACTGTGTGTTGTGACTGTGTAAAGACCTCCTGGAACCTTGTGTTGAGTTCTTCACACACCTCTTTGTCATTCTCTGTGTACCTGTCCTCGCCCACCCTAAGTTTCATCACCTGTTCCTTCACTGTTGTCTTCCTCCTGATGTGACTGTGTAGTAGCTTTGGTTCAGTCGTGGCTTTATTAGCTATATCATTTTCATACCTTTTCTCAGCTGCTCTTCTCACACTAACATACTCGTTCCTGTTTCTCTGGTATCTCTTTTTTTTTTTTTTTTTTTTTTGAGATATATACAAGAGTTGTTACATTCTTGTACAGCCACTAGTACGCGTAACGTTTCGGCAGGTCCCCAGAATACGATCCCCTGGCGCGAAGAATCGTTTTTTCATCCAAGTACACATTTTACTGTTGCGTTAAACAGAGGCTACAGTTAAGGAATTGCGCCCAGTAAATCCTCCCCGCCAGGATACGAACCCATGACATAGCGCTCGCGGAACGCCAGGCGAGTGTCTTACCACTACACCACGGAGACTGCTAAGAGACTCTCTCACCACTGAGAGACTTCCTCTCTCTACTTTCTGGTGTTCTGTTATTACAGAAGTTCCTCCATGCCCTTTTGTTTGGTTCCTTTGCTTTCATACATTTCGTATTAAACCACGGAATCTTCCTTTGCTTTACTGTTTTTTTCCTGTCGAGCTGGGACAAACCTGCTTACAGCCTCCTGACATTTTTGGTGGCATAGTCCATCATGTCTTGTACGGACTTGGTTCCGAGTTCTGTGTCCCAATGTATATCCCATAGGAATTTATTCATCTCCTCATAGTTTCCATTTCGGTACGCCAGCCCTTCGTTTCCCAGTTCTTTTTTGGGGGTGATAATTCCAAGCTCAAC
The DNA here is from genome assembly GCA_020271785.1 of Procambarus virginalis. Taxonomy (NCBI): domain Eukaryota; kingdom Metazoa; phylum Arthropoda; class Malacostraca; order Decapoda; family Cambaridae; genus Procambarus; species Procambarus virginalis. Next base: position 62,251 of record WNGS01003777.1, read on the forward strand.
CAGTACTCAAAGTTCAATACACTATGATCACTCATTTCCAAGGGGGCTTCCAACTTAATTTCCCTTATATCCGACTCATTTAGGGTAAATATCAGATCAAGCAAGGCTGGTTCATCCCCTCCTCTCATTCTTGTCGGTCCCTTGACGTGTTGACTTAGAAAGTTTCTTGTTGCCACATCCAGCAGCTTAGCTCTCCATGTGTCTGAGCCTCCATGTGAGTTTCTGTTCCCCCAATCTATCTTCCCATGGTTGAAGTCTCCCATGATTAGTAGCCTGGATCCGTTCCTGCTAGCCACAGAAGCTGCTCTCTCTATTATATTGATGGTGGCCAAGTTGTTTCTATCATATTCCTGTCTGGGTCTTCTGTCATTCGGTGAGGGGTTATATATGACTACTACTATAATTTTCTGTCCTCCAGTTGCTATGGTGCCTGATATGTAGTCACTGAAACCTTCACAGTTCTGAATTACCATCTCTTCGAAACTCCAACCTTCTCTTAGTAGCAAAGCTACACCACCTCCTCCTCTCCCTTCTCTCTCTTTCCTCACTGCATAGTAGCCCTGTGGAAACACTGCGTTTGTTATGGTTTTCGTTAGCTTTGTTTCTGTGAGTGCTATTATGTCTGGGTTTTCTTCTAGTGCCCATTCTCCGAGTTCACTTGTTTATTTGTATCCCATCTATATTAGTGTACATTGCCTTGAGCTCACTTTTTCTGTTCATTTTCATGTCCCTTTCTTGGCGAGCATTCTGCTGGTGTGGGAAGCTGTTCCGTGGGTGAGAAGATCTGTGAGGTGGTTTGCAGGGTCTCAGAGGATTTTGGTGTGGGGGTGGGGGTTTAGGGAAGGGGGGGACAGGTAGGGTGTGGGTTAAGGAGATAGGGGGGACAGGATGGAGGTATATGGGGGGGAGGGGGGAGGAGGGATAGGGAGGGTATGGGATGAAGGGGAGGGGGGAAAGGGGGAAAAGTGGGAGGGGGGGACATGATGGGAATGGGGAAGGGGTGACNACTCTATCCCTTTGAGATGTATTTCTTTCTTGTCCAATAAACATACTTGAACTTGAACTTGAAACAGTGTCCAGTTAATTACTTCCTTATTAAGGATAATCGTTATTTAGTTGTTTATTTATATAGCATAATACTGCTTACTGAACTCGCTTATTTAGGTGAATAACAACTACAGTGGAAAATATTGCAACGTAAAATAATTATATATAATATTCCTCTCGTTTATTTTACGCAGTTTTAATTAAATAATTAATTTAATAAGTTAACTTACGTTACGCAAAAATATATTGCACCTTAATATATTTATCTGTGACATCAGTACTTGTCACAACTCCTTACTTTCCAATTAATTGAGTAAGTAAAATAATTTACGCTCGGGATTACTTAGAAACGTTCTGCACATGCGTATCCCAGCAAGCCAGGGAGGAAGGAGAGAACAGCGTGAGAGACACACCTGCACATCCAGCTGATGAAGTTTCGTCTAGAAGTTTGCGTATTTAACCGGCCCTTATTTCGACATTCTCAATTGTGAGTGCCAGGGTGCAGGAGTGACTCCATTCACGGCTGGACATCGGCTCGGCGAGTGTAGTGAAAAACGTCCTATTAAGGTTTGCTTAAGTATGCATACGTAACAAACTGGTAGGTTACTCGTCGTCAAGTGGCATGAACAACAAAAAACTAAAAGTTAGTTCAGGTCTATTTGCGGTCTCGTCTCTAAGCCAGAAATAGTTGCATCGTGCATAGACATACTTCTACATTTTACTGGGTTTACAGCCTGTGCTAAGTTCGCCTGAGGAGAGATCAACTCCCACGCCACGCGTGTTGCGGGACGCATGTTCCAGCAAGTTCCATATGAGGCTACCCCACACGCGTACAGTTATGAGGCTACCCCACACGCGTACAGTTATGAGGCTACCTCACACGCGTACAGTTATGAGGCTACCCACACGCGTACAGTTATGAGGCTACCCGACACGCGTACAGTTATGAGGCTACCTCACACGCGTACAATTATGAGGCTACCCCACACGCGTACAGTTATGAGGCTACCCGACACGCGTACAGTTATGAGGCTACCCCACACGCGTACAGTTATGAGGCTACCCCACACGCTTACAGTTATGAGGCTACCCCACACGCGTACAGTTATGAGGCTACCCCACACGCGTACAGTTATGAGGCTACCCCACACGCGTACAGTTATGAGGCTACCTCACATGCGTACAGTTATGAGGCTACCCCACACGCGTACAGTTATGAGGCTACCCCACACGCGTACAGTTATGAGGCTACCCCACACGCGTACAGTTATGAGTCTACCTCACACGCGTACAGTTATGAGGCTACCCCACACGCGTACAGTTATGAGTCTACCTCACACGCGTACAGTTATGAGGCTACCCCACACCCGTACAGTTATGAGGCTACCCCACACCCGTACAGTTATGAGGCTACCCCACACTCGTACAGTTATGAGGCTACCCCACACACGTACAGTTATGAGGCTACCCACACGCGTACAGTTATGAGGCTACCCCACACGCGTACAGTTATGAGGCTACCTCACACGCGTACAGTTATGAGGCTACCCCACACGCGTACAGTTATGAGGCTACCCCACACGCGTACAGTTATGAGGCTACCCCACACGCGTACAGTTATGAGGCTACCCCACACACGTACAGTTATGAGGCTACCCCACACTCGTACAGTTATGAGGCTACCCCACACACGTACAGTTATGAGGCTACCCCACACTCGTACAGTTATGAGGCTACCCCACACTCGTACAGTTATGAGGCTACCCCACACGTGTACAGTTATGAGGCTACCCCACACACGTACAGTTATGAGGCTACCCCACACGCGTACAGTTATGAGGCTACCCCACACGCGTACAGTTATGAGGTTACCCCACACACGTACAGTTATGAGGCTACCCCACACTCGTACAGTTATGAGGCTACCCCACACGTGTACAGTTATGAGGCTACCCCACACACGTACAGTTATGAGGCTACCCCACACGCGTACAGTTATGAGGCTACCCCACACGCGTACAGTTATGAGGCTACCCCACACACGTACAGTTATGAGGCTACCCCACACGCGTACAGTTATGAGGCTACCTCACACGCGTACAGTTATGAGGTTACCCCACACGCGTACAGTTATGAGGCTACCTCACACGCGTACAGATATGAGGCTACCCCACACGTGTACAGTTATGAGTCTACCTCACACGTGTACAGTTATGAGTCTACCTCACACGTGTACAGTTATGAGGCTACCCCACACGTGTACAGTTATGAGGCTACATCACACGCGTACAGTTATGAGGCTACGCCACACGTGTACAGTTATGAGGCTACCCCACACGCGTACAGTTATGAGGCTACTTCACACGCGTACAGTTATGAGGCTACCTCACACGCGTACAGTTATGAGGCTACATCACACGCGTACAGTTATGAGTCTACCTCACACGCATACAGTTATGAGGCTACGCCACACGTGTACAGTTATGAGGCTACCCCACACGCGTACAGTTATGAGGCTACCCCACACGCGTACAGTTATGATTCTACCCCACACGCGAACAGTTATGAGGCTACCTCACACGCGTACAGTTATGAGGCTACCTCACACGCGTACAGTTATGAGGCTACCCCACACGCGTACAGTTATGAGGCTACCTCACACGCGTACAGTTATGAGTCTACTTCACACGCATACAGTTATGAGGCTACCCCACACGCGTACAGTTATGAGTCTACTTCACACGCGTACAGTTATGAGGCTACCCCACACGTGTACAGTTATGAGTCTACTTCACACGCGTACAGTTATGAGGCTACCCCACACGCGTACAGTTATGAGGCTACCCCACACGCGTACAGTTATGAGGCTACCCCACACGTGTACAGTTATGAGTCTACTTCACACGCGTACAGTTATGAGGCTACCCCACACGCGTACAGTTATGAGGCTACCCCACACGCGTACAGTTATGAGGCTACCTCACACGTGTACAGTTATGAGGCTACCCCACACGCGTACAGTTATGAGGCTACCTCACACGTGTACAGTTATGAGGCTACCCCACACGCGTACAGTTATGAGGCTACCCCACACGTGTACAGTTATGAGGCTACCCCACACGCGTACAGTTATGAGTCTACCTCACACGCGTACAGTTATGAGGCTACCCCACACGCGTACAGTTATGAGGCTACCCCACACACGTACCTTACCTTGAGGATACCTTGAGGTGCTTCCGGGGCTTATCGTCCCCGCGGCCCGGTCATCGACCAGGCCTCCTGGTTGCTGGACTGATCAACCAGGCTGTTGGACGCGGCTGCTCGCAGCCTGACGTATGAGTCACAGCCTGGTTGATCAGGTATCCTTTGGAGGTGCTTATCCAGTTCTCTCTTGAACACTGTGAGGGGTTTGCCAGTTATGTCCCTTATGTGTAGTGGAAGCGTGTTGAACAGTCTCGGGCCTCTGATGTTGATAGTTCTCTCTCAGAGTACCTGTTGCACCTCTGCTTTTCAACGGGGGTATTCTGCACATCCTGCCATGTCTTCTGGTCTCATGTGATGTTATTTCTGTGTGCAGGTTTGGGACCAGCCCCTCTAATATTTTCCACGTGTAAATTATTATGTATCTCTCCCGCCTGCGCTCAAGGGAATACAGATTTAGGCTCTTAAGTCGGTCCCAATAGTTTAGATGTTTTACCGAGTGGATTCTAGCAGTAAAGGACCTCTGCACGCTCTCCAGGTCAGCAATTTCACCAGCAGTGAAAGGGGCTGTCATTGTGCAGCAGTACTCCACTCTAGAGAGCACAAGCGTTTTGAAAAGTAACGTACATAACGTACAGTTATGAGGCTACCTCACACGTGTACAGTTATGAGTCTACTTCACACGCGTACAGTTATGAGACTAACCAACACGCGTACAGTTATAAGGCTACCCCACACGCGTACAGTTATGAGGCTACCTCACACGTGTACAGTTATGAGGCTACCCCACACGCGTACAGTTATGAGGCTACCCCACACGCGTACAGTTATGAGGCTACCCCACACGCGTACAGTTATGAGGCTACCCCACACGCGTACAGTTATGAGGCTACCTCACACGTGTACAGTTATGAGTCTACTTCACACGTGTACAGTTATGAGGCTACCCCACGCGCGTACAGTTATGAGGCTACCCCACACACGTACAGTTATGAGGCTACCTCACACGTGTACAGTTATGAGGCTACCCCACACGCGTACAGTTATGAGTCTACGTCACACGCGTACAGTTATGAGGCTACCCCACACGCGTACAGTTATGAGGCTACCCCACATGCGTACAGTTATGAGGCTACACCACACGCGTATAGTTATGAGTCTATCCCACACGTGTACAGTTATGAGGCTACCCACACGCGTACAGTTATGAGTCTATCCCACACGCGTACAGCTATGAGGCTACCTCACACGCGTACAGTTATGAGTCTATCCCACACGTGTACAGTTATGAGGCTACCTCACACGCGTACAGTTATGAGGCTACCCCACACGCGTACAGTTATGAGTCTACGTCACACGCGTACAGTTATGAGGCTACCCCACACGCGTACAGTTATGAGGCTACCCCACATGCGTACAGTTATGAGGCAACACCACACGCGTACAGTTATGAGTCTATCCCACACGTGTACAGTTATGAGGCTACACCACACGCGTACAGTTATGAGTCTATCCCACACGCGTACAGCTATGAGGCTACCTCACATGCGTACAGTTATGAGTCTATCCCACACGTGTACAGTTATGAGGCTACCTCACACGCGTACAGTTATGAGGCTACCCCACACGCGTACAGTTATGAGGCTACCCCACATGCGTACAGTTATGAGGCTACACCACACGCGTACAGTTATGAGTCTATCCCACACGTGTACAGTTATGAGGCTACACCACACGCGTACAGTTATGAGTATCCCACACGCGTACAGCTATGAGGCTACCTCACACGCGTACAGTTATGAGTCTATCCCACACGTGTACAGTTATGAGGCTACCTCACACGCGTACAGTTATGAGGCTACCCCACACGCGTACAGTTATGAGTCTATGTCACACGCGTACAGTTATGAGGCTACCCCACACACGTACAGTTATGAGGCTACCCCACATGCGTACAGTTATGAGGCACACCACACGCGTACAGTTATGAGTCTATCCCACACGTGTACAGTTAAGAGGCTACCCACACGCGTACAGTTATGAGTCTATCCCACACGCGTACAGCTATGAGGCTACCTCACACGCGTACAGTTATGAGTCTATCCCACACGTGTACAGTTATGAGGCTACCTCACACGCGTACAGTTATGAGGCTACCCCACACGCGTACAGTTATGAGTCTACTTCACACGCGTACAGTTATGAGTCTATCCCACACGCGTACAGTTATGAGTCTATCCCACACGCGTACAGTTATGAGGCTACCCCACACGCGTACAGTTATGAGTCTACTTCACACGCGTACAGTTATGAGTCTATCCCACACGCATACAGTTATGAGGCTACCCCACACGTGTACAGTTATGAGTCTACCTCACACGCGTACAGTTATGAGTCTACCCCACACGCGTACAGTTATGACTCTACCTCACACGCGTACAGTTATGAGTCTACCTCACACGCGTACAGTTATGAGTCTACCCCACACGCGTACAGTTATGAGTCAACTTCACACGCGTACAGTTATGAGGCTACCTCACACGCATACAGTTATGAGGCTACCCCACACGCGTACAGTTATGAGTCTACTTCACATGCGTACAGTTATGAGGCTATCCCACACGTGTATAGTTATGAGGCTACCCCACACACGCGTACAGTTATGAGGCTACCCCACACGCGTACAGTTATGAGGCTACTTCACACGCGTACAGTTATGAGGCTATCCCACACGCGTACAGTTATGAGTCTACTTCACACGTGTACAGTTATGAGGCTACCTCACACGTGTACAGTTATGAGGCTACCCACACGTGTACAGTTATGAGGCTACCCCACACGCGTACAGTTATAAGGCTACCCCACACGCGTACAGTTATGAGGCTACCCCACACGTGTACAGTTATGAGAATACCCCACACGCATACAGTTATGAGGCTACCCCACACGTGTACAGTTATGAGGCTACCCCACACGCGTACAGTTATGAGGCTACCCCACATGCGTACAGTTATGAGTCTACCTCACACGCATACAGTTATGAGTCTACTTCATACGCGTACAGTTATGAGGCTACCCCACACGCGTACAGTTATGAGTCTATCCCACACGTGTACAGTTATGAGTCTACCTCACAGGCGTACATTTATGAGTCTACTTCACACGCGTACAGTTATGAGGCTACCCCACACGCGTACAGTTATGAAGCTACCCCACACGTGTACAGTTATGAGTCTACTTCATACGCGTAAAGTTATGAGGCTACCCCACACGCGTACAGTTATGAGGCTACCCCACACGTGTACAGTTATGAGTCTACTTCACACGCATACAGTTATGAGTCTACCTCACACGCGTACAGTTATGAGGCTACCTCACACGCATACAGTTATGAGTCTACCCCACACGCGTACAGTTATGAGTCTACCTCACACGCGTACAGTTATGAGGCTACCCCCACACGTGTACAGTTATGAGTCTACTTCACACGCGTACAGTTATGAGGCTACCCCACACACGCGTACAGTTATGAGTCTACTTCACACGCGTACAGTTATGAGTCTACTTCACACGTGTGCAGTTATGAGGCTACCCCACACACGCGTACAGTTATGAGGCTACCTCACACGCGTACAGTTATGAGTCTACCTCACACGCGTACAGTTATGAGGCTACCCCCACACGCGTACAGTTATGAGTCTACTTCACACACGTACAGTTATGAGGCTACCCCACACACGTGTACAGTTATGAGTCTACCTCACACGCGAACAGTTATGAGTCTACTTCACACGTGTACAGTTATGAGGCTACCCCACACGTGTACAGTTATGAGTCTACCTCACACGCGTACAGTTATGATTCTACCTCACACGTGTACAGTTATGAGTCTACCTCACACGTGTACAGTTATGAGGCTACCTCACACGCGTACAGTTATAAGGCTACCTCACATGCGTACAGTTATGAGGCTACCCCACACGCGTACAGTTATGAGGCTACCTCACACGCGTACAGTTATGAGTCTACTTCACTCGCGTACAGTTATGAGGCTACCCCCACACGTGTACAGTTATGAGGCTACATCTCACGCGTACAATTATGAGGCTACCCCACATGCGTACAGTTATGAGTCTACCCCACACGTGTACAGTTATGAGGCTACCCCACACGCGTACAGTTATGAGGCTACCCCACACGTGTACAGTTATGAGGCTACCCCCACACGTGTACAGATATGAGGCTACCCCACACGCGTACAGTTATGAGTCTACGTCACAAGCGTACAGTTATGAGGCTACCCCACACGCGTACAGTTATGAGGCTACCCCACATGCGTACAGTTATGAGGCTACACCACACGCGTACAGTTATGAGTCTATCCCACACATGTACAGTTATGAGGCTACCCCACACGCGTACAGTTATGAGTCTATCCCACACGCGTACAGTTATGAGGCTACCTCACACGCGTACAGTTATGAGTCTATCCCACACGTGTACAGTTATGAGGCTACCTCACACGCGTACAGTTATGAGGCTACCCCACACACGTACAGTTATGAGTCTACTTCACACGCGTACAGTTATGAGTCTATCCCACACGCGTACAGTTATGAGTCTATCCCACACGCGTACAGTTATGAGGCTACCTCACACGCGTACAGTTATGAGTCTATCCCACACGCGTACAGTTATGAGGCTACCCCACACGCGTAAAGTTATGAGTCTACTTCACACTCGTACAGTTATGAGTCTATCCCACACGCATACAGTTATGAGGCTACCCCACACGTGTACAGTTATGAGTCTACCTCACACGCGTACAGTTATGAGTCTACCCCACACGCGTACAGTTATGAGTCTACCTCACACGCGTACAGTTATGAGTCTACCTCACACGCGTACAGTTATGAGTCTACTTCACACGCGTACAGTTATGAGGCTACCTCACACGCGTACAGTTATGAGGCTACCCCACACGCGTACAGTTATGAGTCTACTTCACACGCGTACAGTTATGAGGCTATCCCACACGTGTATAGTTATGAGGCTACCCCACACACGCGTACAGTTATGAGGCTACCCCACACGCGTACAGTTATGAGGCTACTTCACACGCGTACAGTTATGAGTCTACTTCACACTCGTACAGTTATGAGGCTATCCCACACGCGTACAGTTATGAGGCTACCCCACACGCGTACAGTTATGAGTCTACTTCACACGTGTACAGTTATGAGGCTACCTCACACGTGTACAGTTATGAGGCTACCCACACGCGTACAGTTATGAGGCTACCCCACACGCGTACAGTTATAAGGCTACCCCACACGCGTACAGTTATGAGGCTACCCCACACGTGTACAGTTATGAGGCTACCCCACACGCGTACAGTTATGAGGCTACCCCACACGTGTACAGTTATGAGGCTACCCCACACGCGTACAGTTATGAGGCTACCCCACATGCGTACAGTTATGAGTCTACCTCACACGCGTACAGTTATGAGTCTACTTCACACGCGTACAGTTATGAGGCTACCCCACACACGTACAGTTATGAGTCTATCCCACACGTGTACAGTTATGAGTCTACCTCACACGCGTACAGTTATGAGTCTACTTCACACGCGTACAGTTATGAGGCTACCCCACACGCGTACAGTTATGAGGCTACCCCACACGTGTACAGTTATGAGTCTACTTCATACGTGTACAGTTATGAGGCTACCCCACACGCGTACAGTTATGAGGCTACCCCACACGTGTACAGTTATGAGTCTACTTCACACGCATACAGTTATGAGTCTACTTCACACGTGTACAGTTATGAGGCTACCTCACACGCGTACAGTTATGAGTCTACCTCACACGCGTACAGTTATGAGGCTACCTCACATGCATACAGTTATGGGTCTACCCCACACGCGTACAGTTATGAGTCTACCTCACACGCGTACAGTTATGAGGCTACCCCACACGTCTACAGTTATGAGTCTACTTCACACGCGTACAGTTATGAGGCTACCCCACACACGCGTACAGTTATGAGGCTACCCCACACACGCGTACAGTTATGAGTCTACTTCACACACGTACAGTTATGAGGCTACCCCACACACGTGTACAGTTATGAGTCTACCTCACACGCGTATAGTTATGAGTCTACTTCACACGTGTACAGTTATGAGGCTACCCCACACGTGTACAGTTATGAGTCTACCTCACACGCGTACAGTTATGATTCTACCTCACACGTGTACAGTTATGAGTCTACCTCACACGTGTACAGTTATGAGGCTACCTCACACGCGTACAGTTATGAGGCTACCTCACACGCGTACAGTTATGAGGCTACCCCCACACGCATACAGTTATGAGGCTACCTCACACACGTACAGTTATGAGTCTACTTCACTCGCGTACAGTTATGAGGCTACCCCACACGCGTACAGTTATGAGGCTACATCTCACGCGTACAGTTATGAGGCTACCCCACACGTGTACAGTTATGAGGCTACATCTCACGCGTACAATTATGAGGCTACCCCACACGCGTACAGTTATGAGTCTACCCCACACGTGTACAGTTATGAGGCTACCTCACACGCATACAGTTATGAGTCTACCTCACACGCGTACAGTTATGAGGCTACCCCCACACGCGTACAGTTATGAGTCTACTTCACACACGTACAGTTATGAGGCTACCCCACACACGTGTACAGTTATGAGTCTACCTCACACGCGTATAGTTATGAGTCTACTTCACACGTGTACAGTTATGAGGCTACCCCACACGTGTACAGTTATGAGTCTACCTCACACGCGTACAGTTATGATTCTACCTCACACGTGTACAGTTATGAGTCTACCTCACACGTGTACAGTTATGAGGCTACCTCACACGCGTACAGTTATGAGGCTACCTCACACGCGTACAGTTATGAGGCTACCCCCACACGCTTACAGTTATGAGGCTACCTCACACACGTACAGTTATGAGTCTACTTCACTCGCGTACAGTTATGAGGCTACCCCCACACGCGTACAGTTATGAGGCTACATCTCACGCGTACAGTTATGAGGCTACCCCACACGTGTACAGTTATGAGGCTACATCTCACGCGTACAATTATGAGGCTACCCCACACGCGTACAGTTATGAGTCTACCCCACACGTGTACAGTTATGAGGCTACCCCACACGCGTACAGTTATGAGGCTACCCCACACGTGTACAGTTATGAGGCTACCCCCACACGTGTACAGTTATGAGGCTACCCCACACGCGTACAGTTATGAGGCTACCCCACACGTGTACAGTTATGAGGCTACCCCACACGCGTACAGTTATGAGGCTACATCTCACGTGTACAGTTATGAGGCTACATCTCACGCGTACAATTATGAGGCTACCCCACACGCGTACAGTTATGAGTCTACCCCACACGTGTACAGTTATGAGGCTACCCCACACGCGTACAGTTATGAGGCTACCCCACACGTGTACAGTTATGAGGCTACCCCAACACGTGTACAGTTATGAGGCTACCCCACACGTGTACAGTTATGAGGCTACCCCACACGTGTACAGTTATGAGGCTACCCCCACACGCGTACAGTTATGAGGCAACATCTCACGTGTACAGTTATGAGGCTACCCCACACGTGTACAGTTATGAGGCTACCCCACACGCATACAGTTATGAGGCTACCCCACACGCGTACAGTTATGAGGCTACCTCACACGTGTACAGTTATGAGTCTACTTCACACGCGTACAGTTATGAGGCTACCCCACGCGCGTACAGTTATGAGGCTACCCCACACACGTACAGTTATGAGGCTACCTCATACGTGTACAGTTATGAGGCTACCCCACACGCGTACAGTTATGAGGCTACCCCACATGCGTACAATTATGAGGCTACACCACACGCGTACAGTTATGAGTCTATCCCACACGTGTACAGTTATGAGGCTACCCCACACGCGTACAGTTATGAGTCTATCCCACACGCTTACAGTTATGAGGCTACCTCACACGCGTACAGTTATGAGTCTATCCCACACGTGTACAGTTATGAGGCTACCTCACACGCGTACAGTTATGAGGCTACCCCACACGCGTACAGTTATGAGTCTACTTCACATGTGTACAGTTATGAGTCTATCCCACACGCGTACAGTTATGAGTCTATCCCACACGTGTACAGTTATGAGGCTACCTCACACGCGTACAGTTATGAGTCTATCCCACACGCGTACAGTTATGAGACTATCCCACACGCGTACAGTTATGAGTCTACTTCACACTCGTACAGTTATGAGTCTATCCCACACGCATACAGTTATAAGGCTACCCCACACGTGTACAGTTATGAGTCTACCTCACATGCGTACAGTTATGAGTCTACCCCACACGCGTACAGTTACGAGTCTACCTCACACGCGTACAGTTATGAGTCTACCTCACACGCGTACAGTTATGAGTCTACCCCACACGTGTTCAGTTATGAGTCTACTTCACACGCGTACAGTTATGAGGCTATCCCACACGCGTACAGTTATGAGGCTACCCCACACGCGTACAGTTATGAGTCTACTTCACACGTGTACAGTTATGAGGCTACCTCACACGTGTACAGTTATGAGGCTACCCACACGCGTACAGTTATGAGGCTACCCCACACGCGTACAGTTATAAGGCTACCCCACACGCGTACAGTTATGAGGCTACCCCACACGTGTACAGTTATGAGGCTACCCCACACGCGTACAGTTATGAGGCTACCCCACACGTGTACAGTTATGAGGCTACCCCACATGCGTACAGTTATGAGGCTACCCCACATGCGTACAGTTATGAGTCTACCTCACACGCGTACAGTTATGAGTCTACTTCACACGCGTACAGTTATAAGGCTACCCCACACGCGTACAGTTATGAGGCTACCCCACACGTGTACAGTTATGAGGCTACCCCACACGCGTACAGTTATGAGGCTACCCCACACGTGTACAGTTATGAGGCTACCCCACACGCGTACAGTTATGAGGCTACCCCACATGCGTACAGTTATGAGTCTACCTCACACGCGTACAGTTATGAGTCTACTTCACACGCGTACAGTTATGAGGCTACCCCACACGCGTACAGTTATGAGTCTATCCCACACGTGTACAGTTATGAGTCTACCTCACACGCGTACAGTTATGAGTCTACTTCACACGCGTACAGTTATGAGGCTACCCCACACGCGTACAGTTATGAGGCTACCCCACACGTGTACAGTTATGAGTCTACTTCATACGCGTGCAGTTATGAGGCTACCCCACACGCGTACAGTTATGAGGCTACCCCACATGTGTACAGTTATGAGTCTACTTCACACGCATACAGTTATGAGTCTACTTCACACGTGTACAGTTATGAGGCTGCCTCACACGCGTACAGTTATGAGTCTACCTCACACGCATACAGTTATGAGGCTACCTCACACGCATACAGTTATGAGTCTACCCCACACGCGTACAGTTATGAGTCTACCTCACACGTGTACAGTTATGAGGCTACCCCACACGTGTACAGTTATGAGTCTACTTCACACGCGTACAGTTATGAGGCTACCCCACACACGCGTACAGTTATGAGTCTACTTCACACGCGTACAGTTATGAGTCTACTTCACACGTGTACAGTTATGAGGCTACCCCACACACGCGTACAGTTATGAGGCTACCTCACACGTGTACAGTTATGAGTCTACCTCACACGCGTACAGTTATAAGGCTACCCCACACGCGTACAGTTATGAGTCTACTTCACACACGTACAGTTATTAGGCTACCCACAGACGTGTACAGTTATGAGTCTACCTCACACGCATACAGTTATGAGTCTACTTCACACGTGTACAGTTATGAGGCTACCCCACACGTGTACAGTTATGAGTCTACCTCACACGCGTACAGTTATGATTCTACCTGACACGTGTACAGTTATGAGTCTACCTTACACGTGTACAGTTATGAGGCTACCTCACACGCATACAGTTATGAGGCTACCTCACACGCATACAGTTATGAGTCTACCCCACACGCGTACAGTTATGAGTCTACCTCACACGTGTACAGTTATGAGGCTACCCCCACACGTGTACAGTTATGAGTCTACTTCACACGCGTACAGTTATGAGGCTACCCCACACACGCGTACAGTTATGAGTCTACTTCACACGCGTACAGTTATGAGTCTACTTCACACGTGTACAGTTATGAGGCTACCCCACACACGCGTACAGTTATGAGGCTACCTCACACGCGTACAGTTATGAGTCTACCTCACACGCGTACAGTTATAAGGCTACCCCCACACGCGTACAGTTATGAGTCTACTTCACACACGTACAGTTATGAGGCTACCCCACAGACGTGTACAGTTATGAGTCTACCTCACACGCATACAGTTATGAGTCTACTTCACACGTGTACAGTTATGAGGCTACCCCACACGTGTACAGTTATGAGTCTACCTCACACGCGTACAGTTATGATTCTACCTGACACGTGTACAGTTATGAGTCTACCTCACACGTGTACAGTTATGAGGCTACCTCACACGCATACAGTTATGAGGCTACCTCACACGCGTACAGTTATGAGGCTACCCCCACACGCGTACAGTTATGAGGCTACCTCACACGCGTACAGTTATGAGTCTACTTCACACGCGTACAGTTATGAGGCTACCCCCACACGCGTACAGTTATGAGGCTACATCTCACGCGTACAGTTATGAGGCTACCCCACACGTGTACAGTTATGAGGCTACATCTCACGCGTACAATTATGAGGCTACCCCACACGCGTACAGTTATGAGTCTACCCCACACGTGTACAGTTATGAGGCTACCCAACACGCGTACAGTTATGAGGCTACCCCACACGTGTACAGTTATGAGGCTACCCCCACACGTGTACAGTTATGAGGCTACCCCACACGCGTACAGTTATGAGGCTACCCCACACGTGTACAGTTATGAGGCTACCCCCACACGCGTACAGTTAAGAGGCTACATCTCACGCGTACAGCTATGAGGCTACCCCACACGTGTACAGTTATGAGGCTACATCTCACGCTTACAATTATGAGGCTACCCCACACGCGTACAGTTATGAGGCTACCCCACACGCGTACAGTTATGAGGCTACCCCACACACGTACAGTTATGAGGCTACCCCACACACGTACAGTTATGAGGCTACCCCACACACGTACAGTTATGAGGCTACCCCACACTCGTACAGTTATGAGGCTACCCCACACTCGTACAGTTATGAGGCTACCTCACACGCGTACAGTTATGAGGCTACCTCACACGCGTACAGTTATGAGGCTACCTCACACGCGTACAGTTATGAGGCTACCCCACACGCGTACAGTTATGAGGCTACCCCACACACGTACAGTTATGAGGCTACCCCACACACGTACAGTTATGAGGCTACCCCACACTCGTACAGTTATGAGGCTACCCCACACTCGTACAGTTATGAGGCTACCTCACACGCGTACAGTTATGAGGCTACCTCACACGCGTACAGTTATGAGGCTACCTCACACGCGTACAGTTATGAGTCTACCTCACACGCGTACAGTTATGAGGCTACCTCACACGCGTACAGTTATGAGGCTACCTCACACACGTACAGTTATGAGGCTACCTCACACGCGTACAGTTATGAGTCTACCCCACACGCGTACAGTTATGAGGCTACCCCACACGCGTACAGTTATGAGGCTACCTCACACTCGTACAGTTATTCTCAATCACAGCTGAAGCAGGTGAACTTATTTTAGTATATTTACTAACAATTCATTGATTATTGATATTTACTATAATATCCATTTACTATAAATATTTATGTATGCAATACTATTTCATACATACATTTCTTAATACTTAACTAACGGATTTGATATAAATAATTATTTTATGCTAATCACTGCATTATATAACCAATTCAATTTTCTTTATATTTAGTTACTTCAGTGAAGAACCAGCACTGAAATCATGCTTGGGATATGTTAATCTTTTTGCATGTAACCCCCCATTTTGGGTGAGTTAATTTGACTCATAATATTCAATGCATTATTAATTAAGAACATCCATAGGACACGAGTTCATGGAATTAATATCAAACCACTTGCTCTACCTGGTTTTTCCACTTCTTCACAAAAAGTGGTGGTCCTTCGTAGCTATCGTAAATAGTATCAATTTAACTGATTTACGTGAGTCAAGTTTTCCCACACCAG